>JAVQJF010056516.1:0-15432 GCA_036023855.1 Gadopsis marmoratus
GTCCCCAGTTAAATACACTATTATTCTCCATAGCTAGAGTATAGTTCCTATGGTGAGTTATGGGAGAGTGCCTCCTTACCTCCGGAGAAGGCAAGTTGTGAGGATCCAGATCACTGAGGGGCTTAGTGAGCAGCTTGCCTCCCAGGATGGATCGCAGGTGTCGAGCCATTACCGTCTGCTGCTCCACGGAGCAGTGGTTCTCCAGGGACAGGATCAGTGGGTACGGAGATGCCTGGGAGAGAGGGATGATGGTCAGGGAGAAAAGGATTTTTTTTCATTTAGAAAACATTTGATATTTATCTGTACTGTATATCTCCGCATGATTCCAGTAGTGTACTCACTTTAAAAGCATATTCATTTATAGTCTCAATGACTTCGACAAACGGCACTTTGGAGGTGAGCGTGTGTCCATGGTAGATGACCGGCTCTCCTTTATCTCCATCCCAACAGTCCAGCTCCACACAGCGGCAGCCATGATTCAGGGCTCTAAGAGTAAAATCATCATTAGGAATCTTTAAAACAGATGTGACTCCGGTGAGTAAATGTGTAATTTAAGAGCGTGTAACTAATCTGTGCGCTTTATCGTTTTCTGTTGGAGACCAGTAGTTGATTGCAAATACATCGAGAGCAGCTGTGTTCCTGTCCACAGTATGAAGGCTGGAGGCTCGAAACTGCATCTCCTCCCCTAATGAGACATTCCAGCCTCACACACTGGACAATAACAAAACACGCTTCACTTTCTGCTAAGCATACGGACACAACGCTCACTGTGTTTATACAAGGGCCAGATGGCTCCTGCCATTAGCCCCGGCACGCCTTACTCCAGCAGTAACCCCTACAAGACACACAAAGGGAGGCCCATAGCATAGCAAGACTGAATGAGAAAACCTCCATGAACCTTCTGGTTTCCTTGCAAGCTGTTTCATGAGCGGGATGGAATCTGCACTGATCGTCCCGTGAGTCCAGCACCCTGGCATAAGCTTTCCCAGGGAAGGTGAGCGGTCTGCTCCTACAGTTTTCCAAGTCAGGGTCAGTTGTGAAACAGCTTGCCAGGACGTTTTTGGAGCCCAACTGAAAGACCTGCCCCATGGGCCCCCCTGACCTCTATGCCTCTCTGCTGCCCCTACATGTGTACAGGTATGTGTGCGGTCCCATTGGCTCTCACCGGATGTACGGCTCCGTGCTGCTGTCCCCAGTCAGCTGGTCCTTCGTGAGGTAGGTGTTGTGGGAGGAGGAGATGAAGTAGTGTGTCAGTGGGCGGTTCATGTCTTGGTAAACCATGGCATGCTCCGGGTTAAACACACAGTTCTCCTTGGACAGCATGTACATGGTGAAACCATTCGGGGTCATGAACTGGTTCTTCTGGGCTGCACTGGGCAAAAGGCAGAAACAGCATTAAGTCATTAAAGTCCAAAGGTGGCCAGTGTTTTTCATTGCTGCTAGCAGACTGTGGATACAGTTCCCCCCCCTCACTGTCAGGTCGTCCCCATCTATCGCCACAAAGCTCATCTTTTTACAATAAACAGCTCACTTTCATTTCCAGCAGACATGGAACAAAATATCTGGCTTTTTTGTGTTTAACATCTGGTCGCTAACGTTGTCTGACTCCCATTTGGTGCCCGGCAGGTAGCATCGAACAGGTTTGCTAAAACACGCACCAGATACATGCTGGTACTTTGTAATACATTGTCACAAAGCAGCGTACCCCACTCATTAAGTTCATAGGTGAGTATGAGGCTTTGGGCATGGACGAGTGAGGCGTCCTCCCCCTGGTCCTTCAGGAAGTCCCTCAGGTCCACAGTGGAAAGTACACAGCTGTTTGCAGAGTTGCGGATGAACACAGCATCCAGCTCCGGTCTCCGTAACAACTCCCTGCAGAAAACCTCAATCTCCCTGTGGTCCAGGCGGCCGTCAGCTGACTGGTCACATTTCTATCAGAGAAACAGAGTTCGACACAGACGATCACGCTTTGCTGAGGCGTAAAACATCCATTGTCAAGCCGGTCTCACCTGTCAGACACACAGTTAATGGAGGTCTGTCATTAGTCGATTAAAATGTATTTATAAATCACTTTGAATTACTGATTGATGTCTGGCCAGTGTTTTTTAAAAGTGTGTGCGCGTTCTGCAACCTGGAAGAGGCTGCGTGCATACTGGTCACTCAGGTCAATGTTGATCATCTGCAGCAGTGTCTGGACTTCGTCATAGCTCATCTTATCGTCGTGGTTCTGGTCGGCCCGACTCAGGTACGCATGAATCCAGGTGACGCACAAACACAGTCAAGGAACCAGCAGAAAAGGTTCAGCATTTTGGCGGTTTGACCAACGTGAAGTTTTGAAGCACAGAACTAATATTTAGTCATTCTTACTTCTACCTTTTTTTGGAACATTTCCTTCAAAACAGTGGAGGATGACAGAAGTGCCAACTGTGCCTGTTGGTGCTTTTGGCACTGTTACCATATACTGTGTTCTACAGTTCTACAATTCCACATTAACAACAATTAGGATATTGGTCAAGTTTCTCCTTCTGCGTCATGTTCTCCACTCTCTCCTGCAGGGTTCGGATGCCGCGGGCCCAGTGCTGAGCCTCCCCCTGGCTCTGGCAGAGGAGATCCAGGCTCTTGCGAGCCCCCTTGAAGACCACCGTCAAACAGCGGCTCTCAGGCAGTGAGCCGACCATCCGCCGCAACGTCTCTGACTGGCAACCCTCACGAACGCACTCCACCTCCATGACAGAGACTGAAAGAGAGTGAAGAGCAAGTATCGCCCAATAAATCGTCCATTCTGTTATCACGTGACTCCAATAGGAACCTGTGAGTGCTTTGTTGTTTCAGATGTTCATTGCTTTTACTGGGAAACGAGTGCTCAGTTGTTCTGTTAAGAATCAACTTTACCACGGCCGAGATATTTCAGCGCTTGGACACAAACATATTGGGATACGATACTTCAAAAATGACACCACAACAACAAACATTAAGAAGCCATTGTTCTGGGAGCCACCTTTGTAAATCACAAACTAATTGAAGGATTCTGTCTGCTGTGGGTTTCCTCTGGAGAGGAGACAAAGGAGCGAAAGGAGAGAAAGGAGCTCCTGCGGTCCGAACTACGCAGAAATAAGGTGTTTGACAATTTCCTAGCTGAGGTCAGGACAGATAACAGATGCATGTGGGTTCTCAGGAGACCCCTGAGCTCCATAAAATAGAAGCTTTCCAAGAGCCCCCAAAACAGTTTCAGTGCTCCTTGTCGCAGATTCTCCAAGTCTCTGAACTCTACAGGATGAACAGCATTCTTCCAAAAGTTATTCCCTCCTTTGGTGTACTGATGATGGACACACGTCACTCCAAAATCTCCCATAGCTGTTCGGTTGGGGTTGAGGTCTGGTGGCCGCGAAGGCCACTGCGTGTGATTTACAACATGATTTACAACTCATCAAACCTTTCAGTGAGCCCTCAGGCTTTGTATGGGAACAACCCTTTCTCCAGGCAGAGCGCTGACCACTAATCATGCAAAAACCCTGAGATTCATTCAACGATTGCAGCTTTTAATTTTTGATGCCATTGTTTTTCAAATGATTTCTTACGAGACCCACGCAACCACGTTTAAGTGACCCTAACTTCTGCTATGATTTGGCGCTACATAAATAAAACTGAACTGAATGATGTAGTGTAGTGTGTATTTAAGGTGGTGTCGCTGAGTCACTAAAACACACACATCTGAGCAACACGCATGGGAAAAAACAAAAAAGTTGTCCTGCTTTGCTGAGGTCAACCCTGTGACCTTTTCAACAACAAGACACCACCGTACGCTGCAGTTTCCACTGTGGACACAATAAGAAAAAAAGCAAGGAATGTAATATTTCAGGTTGATTTCTTACTAGAAATCTATCTAAACAGAGTTATCTTACTGCCCGGTCACCATAGTCCAGACGAGAGATGAGAGAAGAGATAAAAATGTTGATATGCTCAGCTGAGTACCATGGGTTGTTACCGCTCGAAGCAATAAGCTTAATGAACAGGAAATGCTGCAGCGAGGGATTTGTGGGCTTTCTGTGCCCTCAGTTTTGCCTCTCAAGCTAAATGCAGGCTGCTCTACATTGTTTAGGGGTTGTTGGTGTCACGTGGAGTCTGAAGGGAAGACCTGCAGACATTTTTGGGGCTGAAACAATACACGGTGTCTGCATGTTTTTGGGATGTTAAAAAAAAAAAAGCCATTTAATCTGTAATCTGTAGTAAAGGTGTTCTGTCATTAGTCTGTCGAGTTATTTTAAGACACTGGAAGAAAACAAAATACATCTTTCTATTTATTGCATGATCACTACACCAGAGGTTTATATAGTATTTCTATTTTCCTATTATTATGGCATGCAAGAGCCATTTTCATCAGAATTTGCTAAATTGATTTAAATGTAGCTAATACATATGAAATGTTTTACACATTTTCTGAAGTGCATATAACCTATATCATCCCTGAAACCAAGCCTACGCCCTTGATAGGACTGTCAAACCTGTCGACCTTGGGATTTGTACCCCTCTAAAAGGCTCATAAGATTATAAAAAAAAAAAAAAAAACTATTTTCCATGAATTCTTGTTTTATTTTTCTTGGAAAATACTGGATACTTTCACCTCTTCAGGCGTCCAAAATTCTTCCAAATGAAACTTTCTCAGAAGGAGGAATGTCCACACTAAGGCAACAACCTGGGATTACATACTTAATTTTAAAGGGCCGCAAGACAGAAATATTGGAAACCACTGCACAAGACCACCCAGTCACATTACAGCAAACGCATTTGACCTAAAACCAGGGGACAGATTACTGGGTGTGGCTGATAAGCTTCCATCTTCTTGTATCCACATGTCACATCCAGTTATTCTGTAGCTTAGAGGAGTTTTCACATACAGACGGTTCAGCTATAAACAAGACATCAATGTAATTTCAGCTTGCTAGTGTGTGTTAGTTACCTGATATATACACACACACACTGTGCCACATCACAAGAAAATCTAGTCTTGTGGCAATTAAAGGCCTTGTACTGTACTTGGGAGTCTTGGCTGGTGTTTGGGTCGCATGGTAAGTATTTAACGCCAAACCACAGGCTCCGGGGGCCGACCCCCACCACCATGTAATGTCCTTTAATCTCACTGGTTGGACTACAGCAGGATCGGCCCGGCTGCCATTTTAGACTCAAAATAGATGAGCTCTATAATCAGGGCACCGAGTGTGACCCTCGGATAGCGGAGCGAGAGAGCGGCAGAGGTAGCTGCGTCTGCACAGAGCAGTAAGTGCCATTTAAAGTGGACCAAAATAGATACTGTATATCCATGTTTTACCTTACACACCCAGTCGGCGCACTGAGCTCCGCTGGAACACTTTCTATGGCAAAGGGAAGGCTCGCTTGGTACTAATTATCTGATGGAGACGGTTGCTAACCTCTGGGCGGAGCCCCTTAAAGGGTGATTGTAAAGGGTTTCAGCATTTAATGCACATTGGTAGAGGTCTTCAACCAAGACCTGACCTGGGACCCATGTTAGGACTGGTAACGATATGGTCCTAATCTATTACCACAGATCTCGGGTCATTGTGTCCACGTGTCTAAGAGCACAGGTGTGCTCGTTCCAGCTGACCCCGTCTAACAGCAAAAGTGTTCCTAGCTGTTGCAAGTTGCAGTGTGACAAAGCTCACTTCTTTCTAACTCCACTGCTGCAGATTTTATTTCACTTTCAAACTTGTAGTCTTCAGACCCGACCAAGTGACATCCCACGTGGCACAAAAAGGCTCTTGCTGCCGTATTTTCACACACTTACAGGACTGCTGCTCCTTGGCCCGGCTGGAGGTTTTGTGCGACTGACACCAGACAGTGACACCGTCTTCCAGCAGCTTCAGAGTCCGTCGCTTCTGCCAGCGAGGTGAGCGGACCTGTGCGCACATATGACAAATTAATCCGTTAAATCCAACTTTTATTACCATTTATTACTACTAATAACTGACAGCTACCAGTCGTTCATAATTATTAATACCTTAACCATACTGGAGCCCTGCAACATCTGCTTCACATCTTCATCATCCTCCACTCCTAGACAGCAAACACAAAACAAAGGATGTTTGAGGACAGACGGATGCGTACTTGGTCGTGCACACGATGACAGGAAGTATACACAGAATCTGCTGAGCTCGGTAGCACTGAGAGAAGGTGGGGGTGCAGAGAGACAAGGGAGGATGAAAGGAGGGGGAAAAAACAGGGTAGCGTATAGTCAGAATTATAAGTTAGTGTATATATACATCTGTTGGACCGCAGCAGCTCATATGGGAGCTCTGTAATTCTGATATTTTGGTCCTGGACCAGCAGATGGGTGCGGCTAGAGATGACAAAGACAGACAGCGGGACTTGATACTGTGGGACGAAGTAGCGCGAAGGTGAAACGCGAGCGATGGACAGACGTTGAGATGAGATGAGCTGAGACGGGGCTTTTTGGCCTGTTGTGAAAACCACATCCTGTGACACCTTTTACGAAGATGGCAAACGAGGAGGTGCGGCGTTCGCTCATCTTTCAGCCAGAAGAGGTCGAGCCTGTTAATGATACACTGCTAATCATGGGAATATGCTGCATACATGCTTCTGTGAGAGAGCACCGTTTTATAGAGAACACAAACGACCAATTAAAAACAAGTGACAAAGAAGAAAACTGGCAGAAAACCAGAGGTGACACTTTGCAATGGCTGTCATTACAGATCTACGAAATTACAACCTACAACGTTCTCTGTCAGTTTCCACCTGCAGGTAAATCTGTCTTAGTGAGCTCCCAGTCTGACCCGTGCAGCATCTGTCAACCCACATCCAGATGATGACTTATCCGTGGGCTTATTTCTTCACCAGCAGTCCGTGAGTCAGAGCTGGGATTATTAGTACGGTGGCTGTCTTTGGATTGGATTAGAGGAGGGGAGCTTCTGTATGATGCAGAAGATCTTGTGATGAACGCAGTCTCGACCCATGAATCCGTACGAATCAGATATAAATATAATTCAACAGCTTTAGTCAGTCAGTAAAAGATAACGCAACGTTACAGCTTCCAAATCAAGTGCACGAAACACACACTGAATTTGTTCTTAAAAACAATGTTAAAAGCCGCACACATCAGTATCGTTTATTCTGGTGGAACATCAGACATTAGGCTTAAATAAATGTTGTAATGTTGTATGTAAGTTACCTCTGAGGAAAGCCTTAAAACGGGCTCTGTTATCATATAGCCATGCACGGCCGTATGTGTACATGTGCACTGAGGGGAAGTTATGTTGTACTTCTTTAAGCAAAAGCCGTGTTTCCACTGCAGGAAGGGATCCGTGAGGGTGCTGCCTTCAGGCTCTCCGTCACAGATACCGCAGAGTCCCGAGTAAGCAGACGACGTTTGGGAAAGGCGAGGCCACTCCTCTCACACAGGAGGCGTCATTACTACTGGGAAAACACACGCACACACACTCACACACACACACACGCACACGCACACGCACACTCCCCCGTGTGCAGCAGCGAGTGCGTTCACACGGTTACAGCCGTGGGAGAAATCCAGCGGGTGTGTGTGAGCAGGAGGAGAGCCACGCCGACTCATCGTGGCGAGAAGAAACAGAACGGCCTCTTTAAAGTGACTGACCTCCGCATGTGGCCTTTGTGTGCTTTGGTGTTCATCGGGTCTCGCCAGTCCGCCTCCTCCACCAGCACCCGCCTTGCCTCGCCTTCCCCGTGCCTGCACCCCGCTCCCGTGGATCCCTTCCACATCTCATCCCCCCCCCCCCCATCTACCCACGTGTATCTCCCTCCGCTCCGTGTCGCCTCCAGCATTTGGGTCACAAAACGACGAGCACCTGCCGCCACAGAACAGCGACTCGTGATGCAGGCTGCTGCACGCGGCGAAGCAGTAGCTGCAGCCGCCGCGGCGCTGCACGTCTGCGAGGTCGTGATATTTACTTTGAGATAACGGCCGAACACACGCAAAAGCCATTGTGCGGCGGGAACGCACACAAAACATCTGATCCAAAGGGACCTGAGGTCTGTTGGTGACACGCTGGCCTTTTTGCCAGTGGTGGAAAACTGCTGACGAGATGGTTCTGGGAGCCTTGTACTAAATAAAAGTAGGAAACTGAAACACAACGAGACAGTACTCCGGGAGAAGAAAACGCCCTGCTTTTCAACTTGTGTATAAGTAAACAAGCACAAAGACGAACATGTCTTTGTTCCTTCACACAGACTGTAAATGCTCTCGGATTTAAAAAACTAAAAGCACACTGAGCGAGTGTGGATGCCTTCTTCTGCTGCAGATCAAGTCAAATTTGACAGATGAACATATATTTGTATTTCCTGTCACGACTTCCTGCCTTCACCTCAGCCCGACGTTCCCAGGGTCACCCCCCTGAAAACAAGTTCATGAGCACGTACAACAACACCAGCGGTTTCAAGGCATCATTTTGTGTTCTAGTCACCTATGACAGGCGTCTGTCATGTGCCACTTGACGTACTACAAGCCAGGCTACGCGGCGACTGGCCAAGACGGCTGTGAGTCACTGTGTTTGGCTGCGCTCAGCTTGGTGCAACGCAAAAGCTGTGTGAAAATCTGTGCAAACCTATGCAAAACCTCCCGCCTCACGGGCGAGATTATCTAAAGCCTGACATCAGAGCCAAGAGCTGGGGCAGATGTTGGAGGTTTTCTCTCAGACCACTTGAATTTCAATATGCTGAACGGCTATTATGGATTTTTCTGCCCACTGATGCCAAAGAATTGGTGCCTGCCGCACCTTTAACAGGCTTTTTCTCTGCCATTCAGAGGCTCAGTGGTGCTGCTGAGATCTCCATTGTCTCTGCGGGCACACAGGTGAAACTACGGCGGGCTGTTGATGTTAAGTAAGGTTTCATATGACAGCTGTAACCAAGGTTCACAGCCCTGAACACACAGTCTCTCTGCTGTTCTTAAATCACTGGTAAAGATCATTATGCTGCTGGCTGACAAACTTAAAAACCAATTGTTTTTAAAAGATTCAACCCCAGCAAACAGCCCTGAATGCTTTGCAGAGCTTTTAAAGGGTCCGATTACCCAAATTACAAAAACACATATTTCCTCATTATCCTCTCTAGGGGTGTTTGGCTGGCTGGAAAACACCAAAGTCTCTTTCCAGGCACAATGTCCCAGTTATTCCGGATAATCCGCAGAATGCACATGTTGGCAGTTTTCATTGCGAAGAATTAATTTGGGAGGAAAAAAGCAAATGAAGCCTTTAAGACTGAGACGTGAGTGGAAACAAAATCCATCTCTGTCCGTTGAGTTTGGCTGATGGCGTCAGCGCCGCAGCAGGTGTCACCGCGATTCTACAAGTATCCTCACGTCAGTTTGTGCTGAGCCAAATCATCAAATCTTAAAACTTTTCAGCATCTCCGTCCGTCGACCTTTTGTTGCATTTCTCTGAGCGTTAATAAATTATATATATTTTTTCCTTACTACGTTCTGCTCTATTTAGCCTCGGATACATCACAACAAGTGCTTACTGTGCATAAATATCTTGCGTTAAAGTGGACAGAGTGAAGTGATGGCAAGGTTCCCGGCTAACAGACTGACTTGATTATACTGAAAAACCCCCAGAAAGCATGAGGAGGACGGCAGCGGTTGGCGCCTGGAAACATGTTGCCCTAAAACCAGCTGGTAAATGTTTGTTTTCTCACCAACGTGTCAAAGCAGGCTGGACAAACACAGAAGAGCAGAAGCTGCTCTGTGACCCAAAACACAAGCTGCTGCTTCTTATGTCTCCGCGAGGAGCTTCTGAACGGAATAAAACTCAGTAACTCAGTTGCTGCTCTGCTGCAGCTGACCGGTGTGGGAAGAGTCAAATCCAAGCACTTTCCAGGTGCCTGAACCGACAATCTGACAGCAGGAACTTTTCATTTGAAATATTAGACGATGTTTGGTTTAACATGAGTGATCGCGTCGATGATGAAACACCAGATTATGGTTTTAAAAAATGCTTTCTTTAATTAGAAGTCAAGCATATTTCTAACCTCGAAAACATAACAGTTAAAATTAAGCATTTTCCAAACTTTCAGGACTTTGCGTGAACCCCGTGTGGCAGATCGATGAAGTCGGCCAGATTGCACACAGCTTTAGACGGAGAGCTGCATCCTTCCATTCTCGGGTTTTGCAATTTTTAAAAGGATTCTGTGGCTGATCACAACATGTAGAAAAGAAATGGAGGATGTTCCTGAGAGAGCAACAACACACTGCGACATGGCGGCGTTCAGATTCAGAACAGGTATAAACAGGCGCATAGCTCTGATTTCAAGAAATCAATCAGCGAAGCTGTTTCCCCAATTTTAAAGGGCACTATCTAATGATTAGTCGGTGAACTGATCATTTATTAAACAAAAAATCACTGATTTCTTGTGAAGTTTTTCTATTTTACATCACTGTGACAGAACTTTTATGTGCATATTTGTACCATACGTCACGGTACATCACACATTTATGTATATATATATATATATATGCTAAATAGAGCAGAACATACTGTGAAATATATGTGATGTCACTGCTGTCCTCCTCATGTCGTTTTGGGGTTTGGTCAGCATGTCAGCACACTGTGTTATTGTGTGTGTGTGTGTAGTTAAATCAGAGAAAAGTATCTCTGACTTAACTACATACACACAATATGTACAATATCACACAAATACAGTGTGCTGCACAGGTTTTGCGTATTTTCACCTTATATATATTATTAGGTTGATATTTTGTGTCATTTCCACAATCCAAGGCTGAATAGAGCAGAACACACTAACATATATATACACATGTAATATGCACATAATGTGACGCTTGCAGGTTCTCTACATTTCATCTATAACGGTTCACACAGACGTACAACAATATCTAATATTACGAGGATTTGAATGTGTATTACAAAGCAAGACGGTAAATGTGGCCTGTGAGATAAATAACATGGCTTAGGAAGGAGGAGGGTGGTGGGGGGGGGGGGGGGTCCTACAGTATCAGAAACCTTTGGTCAGTGAACAACATTCAGTTTGTTGCAGCAGCTGTGACACAAACACTCACCCAGACTCCGCAGGGGATCGATGGCCTTTGACTCGGACGTCCCGGCTCCGTTCTTCCCCGCTTTCTTCCTGCTGCCCAACATAACGCCAGGAAGATGCCTCCCTGCCTCCCTGCCTCCCTGCCTCCCTCCCTTCCTCCCTTCCTGCCTTCCTCCCTTCCTTCCCCTGTGGCCGTTTGTCCGGCGGAGGATCCAGCAGTGATCCGCTGCACGCAGCTCCTAACGTGCGACTGCTGCTCAGGGTTTTTTAATACCGGTGGAGGAAAACGGGAGTCTTGGCCAAACCCTCAGCCCGCTGCCGATGTCACTGAGATTGCGCACCGAAAACACGCACAAGGCGCCGCGAGCCCGCTGCGCTCCGGCGCTTCCGGGGGCGGGTTTCAAAATAAGAGTCGCCCGTTCGCCACAAACGAGCAGCAGCTCAGTCACACCTGCGGCTCATGTCTCACACAAAAGTGTCAAGTCTTATTATAATACGTTATTATGAATCATGTGATGCATTCGCACAGTATACAGTCTATTACAGCTGCAACACAATATTCTGTACCTGAAGGCGCAACCGCAGCTTTTCAACCACATCGCCAAGTTTGCTGTTGCCATGGAGAGAAAGCTCACCCGAAGAATGAGCGTCACTCTTATTTATAATCTCTCGGCTCTGTGCTGGAATCAGAGGGTCAGTCAGGCCCAGATGGTAATAAACTCCGTCTGTAAATTAAAAACAAAGTGCGCATAGAGCCAGCACCAGAAGATCCATGTGTTTAATGCTAAATAAATAAAAATCTCCAGATCTTATCAAATGTTGGTCTGCAGTTCTGCATGCAATATTACTGATACGTTAATGACACCTATCCAAAAATGCATCTCACAGAGAGTTGTTTTTATGTAAATTGGAATACCAAAGCAAATTCCTCGTCCGGGAAACCTACTTGGCAATAAAGCTGATTCTGATTCTGATCCTGTTTCTGATTCTGATTCTGTTTCTGATTCTGACCGCTGACCGTCAAGTCAGTCGAATTAAGAAAATACAAAGGAATGTTTTCTTTGCACAGTTTTGCCTGGATTTGTTTTCTGTTGTAGGGAAAGTGAAGGAAAAACAAAAGGTCTTTATTAACAATCGCGCGGCGCTTTGATTTTGAAGGCAAACCGTCAGCATTTCCGGGTTTTGTATCGCGCGTCTCTGGCAGCTTGACAACACGTGAACTTTAAACGGATTACCGAGGAGAGACTCCAACGTGAAGCCGTCGTCCTCTTCTCGCTCCACTTATTCCTGATTATGTCCGAACGACAGTCGACGCGATGGACGGACCGACAACGGAAGCTGTTTGTCCTCTTAAACGTCCCGCTGTAACTGGGTCACTGGGGCCGCAGTGATTTGTGACTAAACAAAGGGTCTGTTATGGATCCACGTATATAAGGAGCCTTGCTGCCACTTAAACAATGTCCTAGTGCGCCATATGAGGCAGGACAGAAATACAGACAGATGTGTCGGAGAACTAAGTGCCCATGTTTGCTGCTTGTAAGGCAGGACACAGCCTGGTGGGGGAGCTATACATCGTGAAACACGAAGTGTGGCGGCAGACGCGATAAACGGGGGCAGATGCAAATGTTAAGGGATTGAAATCTGAAAAACGGCGCAGGAATAACGACAGGTTAGATCAAGAGCCGCAATCCTGCCCCGTACCAGTTGGTGGCGGTAATGCACCATGACGTTGTTTGCCCGCCGCCATTAGACCTCAGGAAGGAGAAGGAGACGAAGCAGCAGCAGCAGCAGCAGCTCTACGTTCCTTACATAGCTGACATTTCTAGGCGAGTCTGGTCTCTCTGTTCCAGAACAAACCGTCTGTCGGCGTCGCGTTGGTGCCGGTCGGTGATGGGAAGCGGCAGAACACACGGCCGGTGAGGTACCGCAGGAGCTAACTGCTGCTAAGCTACACCGGGGTCCCAGTTCGGTTAGCTAGGCTAGGCTAGCTAGCCCAGCTAACCCCCCCCCCCCTCCCCCGTTTCACTTCTCATTCTTGTTTTGTTTTTATCGGGTCAAACTTCAGCTTTGTGTTTCTACATGTGCAGCAGAACATCACGTCCATGATTTCACTGACGCTACCGGCAGAACTTCCGTTCGACACGGAATAACAGCGAAGCCGCTAACAAACAAACAAAACAAACGGCGCCTGTTATCAGTAGATCTGGTCGCTACGAGCGACGCTGCCCTCCGCTGAGACTCAGCTTTCAGACTCAGTGTTGTAGCCTCCATCGAGCTGATGGAGCTCAAAGCCCCACGTCCTGTTTTGTGCGACACACGAGCCTGTCGCAAACTTATAAAAAAAACACACACACACACAAACTACTAAATGCAGTACGTGGTGTCCAGTGTTGACGTGTGACCCCCGCTCCCCTAACTGTGTTCTCCCCGCAGCAGCTGTGTTTGTGGGCTCTGCCAGCTCCAGTCACACTCGGCCCTCCGGCTAGATTAGAGCGAGTCAGAGTGTCATGCCGGTCCCGGCTGCGGCAGAGCCTGAGGTTGACCACCAGAAACGCTTTCAGACTGCAGTGGATGTCATCCACAACCTCCCCAAAAACGGTACCCAGCCGTTTCACAGCCGTCACTGTATCTGCCGCAGCTCACCGCATGTTGTCATGATTCGGATGTCCTGTTTCCCAGAACAAGGCCACACTTAAATGGACGACATCCTAATGGACTTTGGTGTAATGCTGGTTTCGTAACACGTGTTATTGAAAGAAGGGAAAAAAAAAAAAAAGCTAACTACCTCCTGAAGTTGACAATGTGTCTTGCATACATCCTGTAGTGTTCCGCCATCTTCTTCCATGTCTGTCTGTCCGTCCAGACAAATACAGAAACAAGCAGACGTTTAAACACACCTGATAAATGTCTGCGCTGTCTTGCAGGTTCCTACCGGCCGTCGTATGAGGTGATGCTGCGTTTCTACGGTCTGTACAAGCAGGCGGTGTGTGGACCCTGTACGGTGCCTCGGCCCGGCTTCTGGGACCCAGTGGGTCGCTACAAATGGTCTGTATGTGCAGCGTTCGCCGTCAGGGTAGTTTTCAGTTGTTCTGATAAGTGGTCTTCTTTCTTCTAGCAATAGAATTATATGAACGTTACCCTTGTTCTTGATGAGGACCAGCAATGGGTTTTATATTGCGAGCTGGGCATCAGTGTCTTGTGTAAGGAAATCTTGGACTGTGACATTTCCTGTCAGTTCAGTTCACTTCTAACAGATAAAGAAGGTGTCGTCGAGTCCTGAAGGTGCATGCTGCTTCTAGCAAATATTTCTTTGTGCAAGATAAGACGACAGACGTCACATGACATGTCAAAATGACGCTTGTTGTCACAGAGAATTGTGGATGCAGATCTTTAAAGACTACATTTTGTGTTCACGCTATACGCGATCAAACGTGCTTGACTGGTCGTTCTTGTGTATGTGTGTTAGGGATGCCTGGAGCCACCTGGGTCAGATGAGCAGTGACAGCGCCATGGCAGCATACCTGGACGAGATGAAGAAAGTGGCACAGGAGGTACGTGACGTTTAAATATTTCAACACGTTATAAGCTCTTGTAATATTTATGGCATGATTGTATCTGCACACACTTCATGGGCCAGATGTGGGCTTGATGTTTAGCTGTTATCAAATCAGTTCACAGTAACATCACTGAATATGACGTGAGGCATTTATAAAAAATATACCGTATTTCCTCAGATAGCAGCCGGGGGCCTTCGTTTTGATCTGCAGAAGATACCAGGCCTTTATCTGAAGCAGGCTTGTATTAGAGGCAGGACATTGTTTCTAATTCCCTGTTTGTTGAGTATAATTGGTCATATTTTAGCACAAAGCCTCATTTTGAATCGCTTCCATTTGCCGTGTTAAAGTCACCTCATCACGCTGTTACTAAACACTTCCTGTATCAGTTTCAAATTAAAAGCCTTCTAGCATTTCAGTGGACAGAAACCCTTACTCTTCATTTCTTAACAAAGCTTTTATTGTGTAACATTTGCAGGAAATGTGTTGTGGAACTTGCAAAGTTCCTGTACAGCGTTTGACATGTAGCTGCTGCCATCTTGTGGTGCTTGTGAGTTACTACAATGCAGTTTGGCTGAGACGTAAACAAACGCCTGCTGCGACTGAAATCAGACAATAACACTTTAAATAATTAATCCAGAACAACAATGTTGAAAATAGCATGACCATGTTGTTGAGTTTATTAAATTAAAGCGATGGAAATATACTACGTTAGTTGGCGGCACATAATATGACAGCCAGCGGGAGTTTGGTTTGTGTCGACCTGGCTTTTACTTGACTACCGGTTTATATTTAAGGAAATACGGTAGTTTATTCTCTT
>JAVQJF010056517.1:0-99739 GCA_036023855.1 Gadopsis marmoratus
TCCTGACTGAAATCATAGGGTAGTTAGCAAACTTAGAAATGCCTGCTTCACTAGCTCCCAATCTGTTTTATGGTCAGGAATTTGAACCGGCAACTTTCGGCCTAGTTGCCCACCCATTATTTGTCCCTGCCCACCCAAATATAGCAGGCTAGAACCAGCACTGTTCCCACCAGAAGACTGGAATCCACATTCGTCCGCTGAGTTTACGATGTGTACATGTGAACAAGATTTCGGGACGTCCCAATTCGATGCTGGATCTTTCAATGAGCGAGAAGGAGTTGATGTAATTTTAAGATTTGTCTCACCATCTAATTGAAACTTTTGATTCAAAGCAGAGAATTTGTCGAGATGCCTCCTTTTCATACTGTTTGGAGCTCTGTGTAGGGACTAGGGCTTGAAAAATAATTATCATAATTGCATCTTACTTTTTATCAGTATTGTTAAAAATGGATGAGTTTTATTACTTAGCTGCTGTATCGTTATGCATCAATGATGACGGTAATGTTGATGTTCGTCCGCCCACCTCTGAAGGTCTGATTAGTGAGAGCTGATGTGTCTGGTGTTCAGTTTTCTGCACAAAAGTGGAAAACAAAAAAAACAACAAAAGCCCAGCTGTAAACTCACCCCCCAACCCCCCAATCGGGGTTCAACGGGCCACTGATTTTCTGGAGTCTAGAGACTTACAGTTAGCCGCTCTGCCTCTAAACTCGATCTATGCCACAGCTTCATTACCCATTGACTACAAAAGGATTTATTCTCTCTGGTGACTCATAGTATGATCACCAGCCCCTGGTAGTCAGTGTTTGTGTGTGTGTATGTGTCAGGGCTTTATTGTCCTCATAGCTCATTAAAGCTCTCCTCTGAGGGATGCAACGGCAATAAACACAGCAGCGGCAGGGAAAACGCTGCCTTCCATCTGCTGACCACCGCGAAGGCAGGATCGATGGTCCCTGTGGCCGGGGTGATGACCACAGGGTCGCTCATCACACCGGGCAGCTGATAACGTGGGGGAGGATGCAATTGTGGCCGCCTGAATGGGCTTTTAAGTCAAGCTTTTTATTGGAAAGAGCACTGTGGTATTGCCCTGAAGAAAGTACCGCTCAGCCTGTTTTTAGATTGACCTTGGCGCGTGGGGGTTGCAGTTTCTTTGTCAAATCTTTTCCAGCTCCTACAGAGAAGCTCAGGATGTACAGTAATTGTTCGCCTCCAGTGCTCTGAATTGCATTCACAGAATTAAAATTTTAGCTGCCAGGTCCACAGGGACAGTGAGGCGCTGTGAGAGTGAGGGAGCTCGCAAACAAACATGACTACAAACCTACAGCCATGCCCGTGTCTCTGATCCAAGGTACTTTTTTAGCATGCTTATTTTTAGCAGGCAGAATTTTTACCGTGTTTGCTGTTTTAGTTTAGCACGTTAAGTTTAGGCAACTTTTGTTAATTAGAACTAATCACAAAGTAGAGCGGAGGCTGATTAAAATTTGATGATGGTGATGATGATGATGATGATGATGACGCCACTACATGAAGAGTTAAGGCATCACCAACGAAATTACAGTTCATCCTGAGGCAGGCATGAATGATGTATTATATTTCATGGCAAACATTTCACTGTCATGACCTTGGAGTGTGGTTCTGTGTTTCCTGTTTTATTTTGAAGTTCTTCCTGTCTTTGTTAGTTTCCCGCCTTATGTGGGGTTGTTTACTGTTCTCTTTAGTTTCCCTCCCATGTTGATTCCTTTCACCTGGTCTCCTGTGCTCACCTGTGCCTCATCCCCTCATTGGTTCCATGTTTATATGTGCCTTTTCATTCCCTTGTCGAGAGGACCATAATTTCTGTACCAAATGTCATGGAAATCCATTGATATTTTAGTCTGGGACCAGAGTAGTTGGTCAACTGACCAATATCGCCATGCCTAGAGCCAAGCCACCATCAAAGGCAAACAGGGCCCAGATGTGTTTTCAGCACAATTTCAGCACAATCACTTATGTTGTTGATGTCACCAGCAAGCACAAAATGGAACACACGGTATAAATGTGTAGCAATTATCATAATGCATAATGTGAATAAACACTTTGATTATACAGTCTGCAACCAGCAGACGTTAAAAATAGCAAACACAGCAGGACAGATGTGCACGATCCAGCTGCAAAAAAACAAAAACGCGAGCATATTGTCATTACGCAGGCTCATACAGACCTAAGACCAGACTGCTGCACAGTACCACTCAAAGCTCAGGAATGATCAGTTACCAGCAAAAACAGGACTGAAACTGAACTCTCTTGAGACAGCCAAGTTTAGAAACACAGTCAGCTGTTCACCGTCACTGCTGCACATGAGCTGGGGACGTCCCGTGGCCCAGAAGGACGTTTGAACTTGAGGGCATATGTGTTATGTCACCTGGAAGCCCAGCGTAGCCTCTTTTTCCGCCCCGTTTTATGACAACGTCATTCCTGAGCAAGGTAGTGAGCCTGATACCCAGGGCTCAAGGGGTTAAGATGATTATGCACACAAAAAAAACAAAAAAGCACAGGCTAACCATTTCTATAGAAAGAAGTGCATGTTTCGTTGATGCAGACTGGCTCTCACATGGACGGAGCCAGTGACTCATTAACTCATAGTGGTTCGTTTTTTTTCCAGCCACCAGCTAGAAACAAGCACACGCACAAACTGGGAACAATTTTAAACTTTTCTCATAAGTTCTGTTGACTGTGTGATATTTTATCAGAATTTCTTTGATTTCTTATGCAGGCATAACCTACAATGCTCATTCGACTGCCAGCAGGACAAGAAATGTAAAGCTAGCTGCTGCATACTCATCACTGACAAGTAAAAATGTATGCACATGCTAAAACGCCAAATGCAAATTACTTACAGATAGTCGATAATTGCTGTAGTAAAGTAAATTTAAATTATTCCTGCTGAGTTCTTCTTACATTCTTATGTGCTTCTTATATGTAAGCCTTGCTTACTGCAGACAAAAAAAAAGTTTAAGAATACTGTTTTCATGAACACTGTCCACTAGCAAATCATCTAAATGTATAGCAACTATTACCATTTTCCCAAAATTCGTATGTTTAATGTCTCAGCTGTAACCAGGGAAATGTCTGTCTGTACATTAAAACACTGTAGTCTTAATTATCCGAGGTGATTAAGCACTGTGAAAGGCTTTCCAAACACAGTCATTATGGCACATTTAAATTCAATCAACCAGCAGGCAAAGGCTATTACTGCCAGCATGGATTTTGACTACTGATTATATGCTTTGATGACTTCAAACCTCTTGCCTGCACATTACTTCACACAAAATCTACCTTTCATAGCATACATTCATTGTTATTGCTCCCTTTGTCTCCTGCTGGAGCAAATATCTCCTGTTGACCTTAAACATTGTGAGAATGGACTGCATGGGCTTGTGCCCTTTTGCTTATGGATGAGGGGGGTGTGCATCTGCATCCTGCCCAGTGGAGCTTTCCTAATGTGGGAGCCATCCTATCATTGCATTTATAGTCCTGAGGAATACACGGAAAGCCAGGTGAGACTGGACATTATCTGCTGGCCCGAGCGTTTGACTGTGAAATGGAAAAAGAGTGATAAAAAACACAGGAGGAACGTGACGCAGCCTCATGCCAGACTCGTCAGCGACTGCTGACCTTGTTACTTTTAGATATTGATTTAAAGCGAACACTAGCGTGGCGCAGAAAGCCATCAAGGGTGGAAAGTCAAGGTCAGACAATGCACAGCAATAACAATTAAAGGATAAGTAGTTTTCATGGTCCAGTAGCATGCGATTTAGATAAACGCTCCAGACGTAATTTTATCAAAAGGCCTCAGAGGTGAGGGACAATTTTAGTGTATTTGATAAACCCAGCATGTGGTAAACTGTTCTCATATTAAAAGATCAGACTTTTACAAATCAGAAGCTGTGTCAGTTACAGTCCAATCTAATCAAGGAATAAGTTAGAGGCTACGTCTTCTAATTTGGGTTGATAACCTTCTTGGAAGGATGCACAAAGACAGAGCTCTCATCTGTCACATCTGCTACACGCTTCCTCTGTAACTCAGAAGCCAATGGTTGCCTTTGATGTGCTACACGAAAAAAAGGTCCGTAATAAAGGAATTTCATGCACATTTAAAAATTACTCTCGTCCTCCTCGGCAGTACATGAAGGTTATTTAGGGCTGAATGTGATAGGGAGAAGAAGAATAAAAAGAAAAAAAGAAGGACAATGTCAGTGTGCTTTTCAGTAGATCTAGGTTAGCAACACACTCAGGCTCCAGCTGTGATAGTGCTGCCTAAGCATAAAAGTGTCCTACCATTATTGCCATTTTCTCCTGTCAGGACACACAGTTGCTCAATAGCACTCGTATAAGATACAACAAAGTGCAGCGACAAAAAGCTTGAGGAATCTATCGAAAAAGTAGTGGGCGGCAATTATTTGTAAAAGTGTCTGTGTGTGTGCTAATCTTATGTAATCTAGTGCTTCAGTGCTACACAGCATTTCTCTTAATCTCTGGCTTTAGCGGGCCCATAGCATGTTGTCAGAATCACATGGAAACAGGGAAGGGAATGCACTGTGCTAATCCCATTTCAGCATTTAATTACCCGCCACTTCAGAATGCTCACTGCACCCTGGCTGCAGAACTGTTTGCAAAAGCGAGGGAGTCGAATACCACTCGGCAGCACACTCTCCCCAAGGGAGAAGGGCTTGGCTGAGCAATTGTTCACCCTCCTCACATACATGTCACATTAGCATATCTGGCTGCCTGCACAGACATTAAATGCAGGTGAAGCACAACCAGGGTATTATCACTTTGTTTCTAACACAAAGACAGCGTGCGTGCACTTCCCCTCACTTCATTTCCTGCAGACAACATCAGGCAGCATGCTTTGCATACTCATGTTTTTAATTGCCTGCTAGGATTCTGGATTCTGACCCATAATCTCTGTTCTCAGCTGCTTGTAAGCCATTTGTCTTTTATACAGATATGTTGTTTTGCCCTTGCTTGTCAAATGCCGAGTGCACAGCGAACACAGGTGTTAAATGTGCCAGAGTATCACGTTACTTTTCAGTGCTGAGACAATGAAATTAAATGAATGAATAGTCTTAATGTTGTTGTGTTGCTGTGTGTTCAACCTGAATCCATCTAACGGTCTTTCATCAAGAACGCAAAACCACCAATGATCACAACATTATTCCAAAACAGCATTTGTATCCTGGGGAAATAAATAATACACCTCAATGGAAAGTCATTTTCCTGGGTTTTTCTTTCATTGTAAGAAAGACTACATGACTTTGCTGAAATCACAAAAGCTGCAAAATTACACCTGAGAAGGGGGGGGGGGGGGATACAGAAAAAACAAAGAGACCAAGGATGGGGTTTGAATAACACATCAAAAGTGCGAGGAAGTGATAGGTGCATTAAAGATAACAATTTAATATCCTACAACAATCCAATTACATAGCCAGCAAAGTAAGGAGCAGCTCTCAACTTGAGGCAATTATTAAATTCAGGACATTTGAGGGAAGAAAATAAATGGGCCTCCCATTCCACACTGCATGTGTAAACCTCTAACAACCAAAACCCATCCATGCCGCCAAAAACATCCTTATAACCAACAGACATTCACACCGTTAGCAGTATGATTAGGCAATTTAATATTCACAGCAATGGCAGTCAGAACATATCAACAATTGAAGCTGGGAATATCTAATTAGTGGTGACACACAGACACACACACACACACGGGCTGTGTGATATGCACATATGCATGCTGATCACCACACCATCGGCATTGTGCAGTCGGACTTCTCTCCGCCTGCTGTGTTCCCTCACTCTGACGCCTACCTGTTAGTGCGATGAGTCATTCATTCATTCCTTCGTGGTGCCTGATAACACATGCAAACACCAGGCCACTGCCACTCTCCCTCCTCACTCAGGTTTCTCTCAGGTTAATCCACCGAGGGTTTGTGTTGCGAAAGCTACAGGCTTGTAGCAGGATCTGGGAGAGCATCTGGATGTGCAGTAACACCGGGAGCTGTTAACTTGTATGAAAACAGGGGCGTACCTCAGCAAATCGTCTTAATGGATAATGCTGGATAAAGGAAGGGATAACATTTTCTCGTAACGCGTTTATTGAAACGAGGACGAGTTGCTGCATTTGATGCGATGCAAAAAGAAATTCCACCCTTGGATTTTTTTTCCCAAACAGGTATACATCAATCTGCGATGTTAAACGAAATCCAGTTTTGTGATACTTTGCAAATCCCAGGGAACAAGGTGTATTCTGTCTGTGGATATGGAGTGCATTTTATTGTAGGCAAGAGAAAGCATGATGTGCCATCCCTGGTATATATTGCATTTCACACACTACCTATGAAAAGATTCAAGCAAGGGTTGCATTGCGTTATAGACCTCTGAGGCTATTGTATGTTGGATAGGCCTGTCTATTCTTCTCTTTCTTCTCCTCGGCCTTCTCGTCCTCCTTCTCCTCCTATTCCATCATCATTCTCCTTCCTGCGTCCTCCCCCTTGTTCAGTGGGATAAAAAACACAGAATAAAGGGGTGATTTTTAAACTGCACACAACGCGTTTCATCTCAGTCCAAGTGAATGATCCTGTCACAGTTGTTGCAGACTTGTCTGCGAAATACGTTGATATACAAAAGTCAAATGAGCAAAGTAAAAAGGGAATTGTACTAAAATGATGTATAATCTGCAGCCTGTCTGGACACGCACACAGCCATTTGTGCTCTTTGCGTGACTAAAAGATAAAAGGAGACATGTAGCTCAGGGGAGAGGTTGCATCGCACACCTACAGTTTTTCACTCATATGATCTCATCCTGTGTGTGTTCAGGAGGCTGTGTTGCTATGGATCCTTGCATGGCAATATGTGAAGGCTGTCACGGTAAACATCTCATTTATAACGCACACGTACAGACACATAGGGACCAATCATTTACACCATAATCACATGTTTAAAAGGATTACTGCCCTATCTTCAACAAGCGCATCTTAGGATACAAGTCAAACATTATTACAACACTCTACCTGCTGTGACAGGGTTGCTTATGTTATACTGGTGTAATACTGGTGGCAAAATGTGTATAATATGTTCCTCGCCCACAGTAAAGCTTTATTTTTTACACATTTATTATGCAAAAAAGGGTAAAAAATTACCATGTTTGTCTTTTGTAAGTATGTAAAGATGTATTTCCAGTTTCCAGAAACAGAAATAAAGCCAATATCCTATGAAACCAATCAATAATGAAAAGTGCTGAATTTCCCTGTTTGAACTAAAATGACCACTTGTTTTTAGGATTATGTGGAATTCGTTTTCATTCGGTTCATGCGGAGAAGACCTAATTTGGGCTCATGTGTATGATTTGGGAAAAAACACAGAATAAAACTTTATTTAGTGCTAAATAATTTGGAAGTTATTCAAACCAAGCTTTGGAAATGAGTTATATATATACAAAAACTAGTTTTGCCACGGCAGCAGCCTTGCACACATGTTAACTGAATTGCTTCATTGATGACTGATGCCTGTCCTTCAATATCCAGATGTAGATTGCTCAACCTAGCTTTTAGCACAGCAACCCCTCCATCTGCCAGCCTGTGTACATTCCAAGGTATGCTAAGTTTATCAATTATGCTCAGGTAAAAGTCTAGACGGGGGGTCAATAAGGCCCTGCAACATACTGACATTAACGATGTAATTATGCCTCGAATGGATAATGGCTTATTTACAAAACCCAGCCATTGTTGGGGTCACGTTCATTACAGATATAGCAGTTTGCTTTGATAGACCCTCAGAAGCTGCTTGTGCATGCAAATGGAGGCATTCATTAACATGTGACTGCTCTCTGCGTGGCAGAGAGAGGCTATTACCAGCAGACACTGGGTGCCATTACCAGACAGAAGAAAGTGAGATGGATAGACCTTTCTTTTCACAGTATCCATGGTTGATTATATTAATTTGGGTCCTTGTCTGTGGGAGTGGTGTGGTTTTGTAGCAACCCCTCCAATTTGCCTGGGACATCTACTGCAGATGAGCTCTTCCGCTGGGCTGGGATGTTTGGACTCTGCAGCCAGTACGGGCGGGGTAATGGCGATGGAGTGCAAGCAAGTCAGTGTCTGTGACAAGAGGTGAGATGCCCCCCCCCACCGCCAGACTCAATGACTCATTAATCATGGAGTGTACTGAACGTGGGACGGCAGGCAGCTGAGAGTGCTCACATGCAGATTTACCGACGTTATGACATGGATTCCACAGGAAAGCCTTGCCCCTGTGTGCAAACAAGCTCACATGTGCTAAATAACATCTGTGTCAGCCTCAGGTTGACATCCGTTACAGGAAACATTCTCACTAATTATGTGATTGTGTTCACAGAGCCTGCCTGGGTCTTAGTTATGTGCAACGTATTCAGTGTTCTCTTATTAACTTACACAAGCGTGATAGTCTAAAGAGTAGTCAGGCGAGGGTCAAAGTGCAGAGGAAACCGCAGACTCAGGTGATGGTTAATTTACTTAGCTGAAATGTGTATTGCTTTGGCGACAGTCACTCCATGGTGCAAGAAAACAACCCAAAAGCATGTGATGAGGAAATGGCTGTCCCATCACATGTGCTCAAGACCAAGTGAACAAGAGAAGCAAGGCATACAGTAACACACAGGTGAACTCAGTGATTAGAAATGATCTTTGGCTGTACCAGCAGCACAGGAGTGAGTATCCACGAGCCGCTCCGTTGCCACGGACAGCTGCAGGATCAGGACCCTGGTCAGCGCCGCAGCGTGTGGGCCTGACAGATGCATTTTCTTTCTTCCTGAAGCTCAAGCTCAAAATGTATCCCTCCTTTTCAACAAACATGTTTTTCTCTGGAAGCGCAGTTCGTCCTTTTGCCCGTTCAATGATATCAAAGATGTCGCGTGTTTAAAGAAATGTTCAGACTCGCTACAGTTTGTTTGACCCCGGCTGTCTTCATAAAGCCGTGTTCAGGCCGACATATCAGCACGCATCGAAAACTGCACCCTCTTCTTCCGTTCCAATAGCATCACTGCGCTGGCACAGTTGAGGTACAGGTGTTTCAATCTTTTTGTCTTTGGTGGTTGGCCTGACACGGTTCACTCTTCCCACTTACAGGTAAAACAAGGCTTCCAAACAACGCAAAGCAAACATCTCAGGATTCACAAGCTGCTTGTTGTTTGTTACTCTGAGTCCTGGCAATCTGTCATCCTGCCAGGTTACAGGTTTCGTCGGCAGGGGTGTGTCACAGCAAATCTGATTGCATCCTCTGTAACTTCAGCTAAACGTGATGGAGTGTTTGCGCTCTCTGCCGTAATTTGCCTTCTCTGGCGTTCACGCCAATTAAGAGCACATAAATCAGAAACTATGTTTGACCTTGGCTGATTTTGGTATGTCGCCTTCCCAGTCAGGAGCAGACGCTGGACATCAGAACATCTATCTTTTAAGCGAAATATTCTTTATAAATTTCATCTTGGAAGACGGGTTAAATTCACATTCTTTAGTTATTCGTGTTGGGGTTTTTTTCCCACCACTTAATTTGATCACCAATTTGAAAAAAACTCAACAAGGAATGAATGCAGTCGAGCTTGAACACTTTGCTGAAACATGGGACTAGCTGATTAGTTGATTCATCATTAACTGCTTGATTACACACCAGTTCACACTGTTACTGCCATTTCTTGTATCACAGCATTTCCCCATGCTGCATTCCATGGCATAATATACTGTACTGTAAGTCAGCGTTCTCCAAAGACTGCACAGGTGGGGAGCCAGGCAGCTTTAGCTTCGCAGGCAGGGTGATAGGAGGCAGAGTGACGAGGGGTGTGTAAGTGTGCATAAGAGAGGAAGGAAGTACTTAACAGATGAGAGACATGCTTGCATAGGAAGGGGTAGAATAGACGGGAGCCAAAGAAGTGGACTGGAGTAGAAGAACAAAGCAGAGGTAATATACTGTATAAAAGGTGGTATGGGGGGTGAAAAATAATGTTGTTTGGTGAAGAAGTGGTTATATACCTATGGGTGGCGAGAGGAAGAAGAAAAAATGGGAGACATGAGAGGGAAAGAAGAGAGCAGAGAGAGCTCAGGGAAGCAGGTGAGATGAAAAAGAATATACTGCGTACCTGCTTTTGGGGGGAAGAGCACAGCGCCAGACCTTGTCACAGGCAGCCAGTGTGCAGATGTTATAAATGTACAAAAAATAAATAAAGAAATAAAAAAGGTCCCAGTCGCCCATGATCTCGAACAGCTTGACTATGGCTGCCAGGACTCTCCATGGAGTGGTCAGGTGGGCGACAGATAGAGATAATAAGATGGGCCATTGTGTTTGGATGAGACTGCGGCGAGCCAGGGCACTCAAGGTCTAATGAGCCATCGTGTTCCTACAATCTCACACAAATACAATACAATGTCGACACCCTGTCCAAAATAATGGAGTGTGAAAACCTCTGCCCCTCGGATATAAATAGGGATAGTATAAAAATTATCTAAAACACACTGACAGAGGTAAAAAGCCCTTCCTCGTGTGTGTGTGTGTGTGTGTGTGTGTGTGTTGCACACATGTACAAATGTGTGTTAGCATAAGCAGAGAGGATTCACATCTTGCAGGATTGTAGATCGTGGTGTTGGCAAACCAAGCCGCTATTACAGCATTATGGGTTTTGGGATTCACATGACTCAAACCGTCTGTATTGTCAGCTTGTTGCCATCCCCGTGTAACGGCGCCTGGTGCGGCGTTGGTCATTGTTTTACTGTCCGACGGCTTTTGCTCTTTTTTTTTTTGTATTTTTAAATGTCAAGACAATTTAATTTATATCAAGCATACTTAGGTTACATTCAATTTGGACCGCGTCTGCACATGATTTCATGGGGCAACACAGGCTTTCTGTGTGAAAACGGTTAGTGGTTAACAAGTTCAGCCTGCATTCTATCAAAGCATCTTTTACACTGTGCAGTAAGCATTTAGTTGGGCATTTGCAGGACAAGATGTCTGTTAAAACTGTGCTGAACGTGAGCAACGAGTGAAAAAGAAAAGTGAGCGTTTTTAGACATTTAGTTTGCCAAGTTTTCTGCAGCATTTCAGTGACTTTGTTTCAACATGTAGTTTGAACCTGCTTCACGCTGAAATAAATTAAAATGCAGTTGTAGTTACATGGCTATGAAATTCCTACATAAACCCCCGCATCAAAAAATGACGTCTGGATGTCTAGACCAGCAAATCACCAAATTTAAAAAAGGTCACCCGGTAAATTAGAGCAATGAGGGCAGATATAATGCCTCTGTATCTGGGATCGTGGGCCGTAGGATTTCTTCATTCAGATCAAAAAAAAGCTAAATACTAAGTTTTGCCTTTTTGTTCTGTGTTTGTGATCGCAGTCAATAGTATAATTGCAAGAAACATTCTTCAAAATGGGCGATGTAAAGTTCACCTTTCGTCATAGCTGTCAAAACGGATCTGATCAGAAAGCGTCAACCTGGGCTTTTCTTAATCACTACGGATGTCATTGTATTCAATATGCGCACGGACACTCATGTACACGCGTAGGCATGTGGGCAATGCGGTGCATATTCCTGCCAACTGCAGTGGGCAGCGACACATACATAGCACATGTACTGTAAGCTGCGTGACGTGTTGCCATCACAGCATGTGCGCCAAGAACCAGCAATGCACCAGCCAAACGTGGGGTAGGAAGGAAACAAAATGACCAGTTTGATCTCTAGCTTTTGCACAAAAACTCTTACAACATACCATACTGTGCTGCTGTTGTCTGCAGGTGATGTGTTGTGCAACGACTTTATGCGCTCCTCCCGTGGAGCTCATCAGAACGGCACCATTAAGATTCTACATGTCACATATTGTGTCCAAAGCCCCCCCCCCCGCCTTTTGGTGCCTGGCTACGAGTCACTTCTGGTATTTTCAATCTTGCTGCAATGAAGGCCCATGGGCATTTGAAAACATTAGTGCTACAGAGGGTAGCTCTAAGCCGTTACTATGCCACTGTGTTTGAACTCAGCAGAAGGAAGGTATTTCTTTCTACAGTCATTACTGGATCCATATTCTTTATAGATATGATTATATTTCTGGACTGCCCTGAGCGGTGATGACTACAAACAGCTGATGGAATGTAAGCGTCAGGTATAATACATTCAGAGGTAAAGGGTTTAATGTCAGAGCCGAGTATATTGTGTATATTGATGTCTTTTAAAGACCTGCATTTAATGTGTCGAAGTTCTGTCATTCGCCGGAAAAGCTGTTGATGTTAAAGCCAGAGATTTATTCATTTATCTGATGTTCTTATCCAGGGTGACTCACAGTCAGTGACTACTTTGTCTGTACTTCCAGAGGAAACTGCTGCAGGGCTCGTAACCAAGAGCTTCTGCCCACAGGGAGCCTCATCCAAAAGAAATGTAAGCATTGTAGCTTTCTTGGGTGTTTTTCTTTTCATGTGCACTGAAATAAGACCACGTCTCTGCCGGTTTACTTGACGTTTGTACTTAAAATGTTCCCAGACTTTCATAATGTTCACAAAACGGTCTGTACATGCAAGTAAATTTTATTTACCATGAGACCTGCGCTATATGAAAAGTGCCCAGAGATATATTATCTCATTATGATTTGGCTCTATATAAATACAACTGAATATAAATATATGAAACATATTTTTCAATATGAGTGCCTCCTTTCAACATCGGTAACATTGTAACTGCCACCGCTTTACATCTGTATGTGGAATTGCACTGTGCTACTGTGTCTTACTGTGTTGTTTTATGACCTTGATTCCATCACGGAGAAACTTACCTGTTACGACTTTAATACATTATATCACAGTAGCACAAAGCACTACCGTTTATTTTTCACTGCGTCCTTTGCCTTTATCGTCAGCTGCCGTCCCGCACTTGTCCACTAGTATGGTCGAGTTCTCGCCCTTGTACGCCACCTGTGTGCCTAGCTGCTCCACCTCTTCCATTAGTCTTGCTAAAGTTTTTGCATGCTCCTGTGAGCCCTTTGGTTTTGTTTGCCTAATCTGACTAACTTCCCACTGCTTTCCAAAAGCTTCATTAACATATGAAACTCATGTCTGCACTTCAGTCCAACGTCCGGAGCCAATATTGGTTAAAACTGACTTGGTTTCACTGGTTAACAACATTTGAATCCAAAGCAACAGTAGCGTGATAATGTTTAGGAGAAACACCGTACCCTTTTTGGGAAATCTTGATATCCAGTCAAGTATCTACCAATGTGTACTAAATACGAATATAACAGGACACATTCCAGAGCAGAAGTCGCACTCAGCTTTACTACCCTTTATAAACCTCCTCTGAGAGGTTCACTCTGTTGGTGGATGAAATACAGTTTGTGTTGTCTTGGTTTGTTTGTTTCGCTGATGCGTTCACCCAACCATACGTACAGTATAGCTGTCACCACTGAACACCAGCTGTGAAATGTGGATCTTATTCATATAGCACAGATGGCAAAGCATCGAATGTGCCAAATGTTGGCAGCAATAAATTAGTCAGTTCTTCATATATTTTAGCCAAGTCGAAGTGTGTATTCCAAAGAAATATATATATATAGTTCATCTCATATTCATCTACTGTGATCAGACGTGAGCAGTCATATTGGTTTAAAAATAAAAAAAAGCAACCTACTTGGGATCCATTATAGAGCAAACAACCAGAAGTATGGAGGCCAGTGCTCAGTTTGTTTTGTTAGGCACATAATGGGACTGTTTTTATTTGCTCCTTGTGAGGAGGCTGCCAGCGTGAGCATTGTAAATCGGTTTTAACAGGTGTTAAAAATGATTTTAAATGACTTTTTAGAGGGTTTTAAACATATTTCAAGAGGACCAGAGTGTCAGTTGACACAGCATGGCCAAAAAGTATGTGGACATCTAACCATTAGGCACATTTGTGATTCTTGAACGGCTCATTTCGAAACCATCTGCTGCCGTGACGGCCTCCACTCTTCTAGGAAGGCTTTTCCACAAGAGTTTGCAACGTGGCTGCAGCCACAAGAGCATTAGTGAGGTCGGTCACTGATGTCGGGCGGTAAGGCCTGGCTTAGTCAGTCAGTTCGTCTCAAAAAAGGCGTTGGATGAGGTTGAGGTAAGGCCTCTGAGCAGGCCGGTTCTAAGCTCTTTCACACCAAATTGAGAAAGCTGGAAAAAGACTATTGCCAAAACTATTATTGTATGGTGTAGCGTCAATATTGCCCTTCAGTGGAACTAAAGGAGCCGAGCACAAACCATGAAAATCAACAGCATGAGATGTTCAAATAATGCTTATTGC
Source organism: Gadopsis marmoratus (assembly GCA_036023855.1). Classification (NCBI taxonomy): domain Eukaryota; kingdom Metazoa; phylum Chordata; class Actinopteri; order Centrarchiformes; family Percichthyidae; genus Gadopsis; species Gadopsis marmoratus. Next base: position 14,310 of record JAVQJF010056517.1, read on the forward strand.
AATTTAGCATGTGCTATTTTCTACATTTCATATTGTAATTATTTTCATGTTGGCATCACTGAATATCTAAAAAAAAAAAAAGAAAAACAAAAAAGAGTTTTGTTCGTACCTTTCACACACACACACAAACGTTTCTTTGTTGTCTTCGTGTAGCTTCACTCTGCTCTCTGTGATGAATACAGCAAGTTTCTGTTGTACAGATTTCAGCCTTTTTTAAAAAAGAAAAGTGGATAAACTCCTCCACAGACTGGGTTTAGGTGGTTATGCGTGGCAGCATTTCTCTGGTGGTGACATCTTCTCTACGCTGAATGATACCGATGAAAGCAGCCAAAACAGGTTCACTCTAAGTGCCACACAGATGTAGCCCAATCGACATGGTATTTCAGTTTTTACACATATTCAAACCCATTCAATTTAGTCTCTCTTTGGTCTGTGCATGGAGCTGAATGGACCGCACGCATTTCATGGCACTTGACGAGAGATTAGTTTCTCAAACGTGTAGAATTGAGACGGATTCTGAGTGGGATGCCTCCATCCTACAGCAGAGGCATCATGCAGCAAGAGGAAATAGCTTAGCTTCCTAATGAAGTAATCAGACCAGGGACGATGTTTATCACTGCAGCAATCACACGGTCTGAAATCCACTGAAAGACAGCCAGATGAATTACACCAAACACCAAACAGTACATCAACAGCATTTAGATTGACTTTTTCTGGCAGCTTTTTAAACCAGTGCAGGATGTCTCGCAGCTTCTTTTTCATAATTTGCTTGCTTTACTATGCAGATTGCTGCCAACTCAGCTGTGTAGGATCATCATTTGACAACTTGTGCAAAAGTAGGCCTCGAGTTTTACTCTGTAAAGAAGTATAAATATCCCGTGCAGATGGAAGGTTTCTTTCTTAAAAAATAAACCAGAAATGTATGCTAAGTAACCGTTTACAGCTGCAATACCTTAAGAGCCAAGTCCACACACACTCACACTCACTAATTTTGAGTTCATGCTGTAAGTGGTGGTTAATAATTAAAATTGCGGTATTGATTTGTGCGAGTGTGCTTCCTGAACACTGTGGTCTTAATGCTCCCATCAACCTTCACACTAACACGGGTTAAGGAACTGCTGGGTGAACGTTTCCTCCACACGTCGGCACAAGATTTCACGCAGGGGCCCGAGGACTTTAGGCTCCAGGGCTCTATGGGACAAGCACTTTGTAGCGACTGCAGATTTCTCAGTTTGTACTGTTTGTGCCACTGAAACACATCATTAATTGAAATTATCGGGGGCCTCAAGGCGACACCTGCATTATTACTTTATCTTTATGCATTGTGTTTATACGGTGCTCTTTATTAAACACATTTGTACTTGTACAAATGAGCACAAAGTACATACACAATGCAGAGAAAGAAATGGGAGGCGGTGTGAAGGAGGGTGATTTTGCCCGGGGCCCCGTAGTGGAATAATCCGGCCCTGGTTGCCGTTGAAAGCTTTTCAATAAAATATAGAATTGTTGGGGCTTTGAGCTTAGATTCTTTTGTTTTAACCCAAAAAGGTTAGGAAAGGAACTTTAATGCTTATATTTCCATTTTGCTGCAATCTTTGCCGTGTTTAATGTAAGTTGAGCCAACCCTCCAAACTGTCAGCGGTCACATATGAAGACTCAACAGCTAAATGGCCACAATGAAGGAGATTTTCTGTACGATATTCTCTCCAAAAAAGAATTAATTTTATTTTTTTTTTAAAAACCCCACTTACCATGACAGTCCGGAGACAGTCCATACGTGTTCCTGTTGTGCTTTTTTTTTATTGCTGTTCTTGCTTTGGTTGTAAACATCACTGAGGGAATACGACACAGCGGGAACGGTAGGGAAGTGTAGCCGGGATTCATTTTATTTGTTTGTTCCTTCTCAAGCATCGTATTAAATAAAAAACTTCCCTTGGAGATTTGCCTAGTCAGCTGGGACATGACTGCGCTACGAGGCAGCCACCGTGCAAGTTCTCCACATATTAGCATTCGAGTGACTGGGACAAGATTCAAAACTCCCGTATGATTTCAATATGTCATCCGCACATGTGGGTCGCGAGCCTTTCCCCAGAGCCTTGGAATTGGAGTGTGGAGAACCAATTGTGTTCCTTACACAAGACACATGATAATGAAAATGATCTTGCCCAGTTCTCCGCAGGGAAATCTCCACACATTAGAAAGTAATTCTCTGCCCGTGTCTGTTTGTTATTGTACTTTTTTTTTCTTTGGTCTAGTTTCTTTCATTTTAGTTTTTGCAAAGATATTCTAAGAAAACACTTGAAATTGATGGGAGAGCATTTTTCCCACGACAGATGCCTCGGGCAAAGAAGAAGAAAATGCCTTCTGAAAAAGATTCCTCAAATCAGCTTTGTAAACAGTTTCAGAAAGCAACCATTCCCATTTCTACTCGTTTCATGTTCCTTCTTTACTTTCTGTTGTGCTTTTGATCTCGTGAGGTTCTTGTTCATTAAGCGGTAGGAAGCTATTTAGCTCAAAGACGGAGAGTGTGCCTCAGGAAAGACGGACAGCAGGGGCAAAAGCACATCACCAGAGGTTCTCTTTATCCTTTTATCTCCAGAGAAGAGAATGCGGCATAATCATGAGACCCCCACATGATTATAAATAATCATGAGATTGCCAACAGCGCTGAACACGGGTCCTTTGCATTACCTGTGTTCTCCCAGCAGGTTTTCACAGATCTGCATGACTCTGCGTGTCTCCGCTAGCCTCTTCAACTCTATGTCACGGCGGTGCAAACATTGCTCAGGGGGATCTGTCGCCCAAAGGACTTCTTCCATGATTTTTTATTTCAAATATTGCTATGGATGTTGTCCTTTTATTAAATTTACATGGGAGGTTCCTACCTATACAATCAGCAATACAAATGTGAGCTGTGCCTCAGTTTCATACTCCTATACAGTCAATATACTGGCTTTACAAAGAAACAATGCACTGACAGGAAATGTGCCTTTGCTTTGGAAAACTCCAAAAATTGTATTGTACAACAGCCCACTCAAATCAAATTTCCTCATATGTTTCTCTTCTATTGATCCCCAATTTCAAGTCAGCAATTTATCTTGTGACCCCTGGAGGGGCCCGATCCATAGAGAGCCACTGGACTAAACTGCCTAACTGCATACAAAGTTTGTAAAACTAGCTCCACTTCGACCATCTGCAACAGGAAGATGCTGCTCACACATCGATGCATCAAGACTAACAATCGAATGATATCAGTCCGAGGGGGAGATTTTCTGCAAAACATCTACTTTTAGCTGATAATGCTTATATTCTTTAACCTAAGTAGGATTTTGAATGTGAGTCCTATACTTGTGATGGAGTATATTGGTACTTCTACTCAAGTCAAGAATCAGAGTACTTCTTACACCGCTGTGGGAACGTAGCATTAAGGTTGAAACACTCCAAATACACTCAGGGCCTCCAGAAACTGCCAACACCACCCACACTCTGCAGCGAGTGGGCAGACAATTCTTTTTGTCAGTCCAAATGCAGTTTAGCGTTGCTTCCGCTGTTGTTGCCGATCAGGTTCACAAAGAAGCTCAGATGTAGGCGCGGCACCTGAACGGAGGTTTATGTGCGACGTACGATGCGTGCGTTTCCTGCCCCTTCCAGGCCGCATTTCCTTTACTCATTTATTTGTGATATCCGGCCTTCTCGCACACAGACAGCCCATAATATGTTTCATCAAGGGATTTGCCACTCCTCGTAAAACAGTGACTAAGGCGCCGCTGGCTCCACCCAGCTCAAGGCAATTGATGTGGGTCCCCACCCATAATGACAGTCAGCAGGGTGCAGGAGCCTGCTGGTTTATATTGGAGGCATCTTATCAGTGACTGATTGGCACCAGGTGAAGGCTATTAACTGTTAACTAGCTGCAGGACGGAAAGGCAGCATTAGGAGCGCTACGGAAAGCTGCTGTTTCACAAGCGTTCGCGCCTTCCAACAATAAACAGGCTTTTGTGTTGCTTAGATGTGAGAAGGCTCACATTTCAACACATCTTTAAAAAAAGAAATCTTAGTTTAAAGTAAGGAATTAGGCATATGCTCATCATTTTACCAACCCATGTTGTTTCACCAAGAACACTGAATGCTGATACAACATGACACTGTATTACCTGACCCTTACTATACGTTATCATCTATTAAATGTGAAATGCTGCAGTGCCCCCCTCCCTCCCTCTTACACGAGCTTCACTTTGAGAAAACTCCATGGTTTTGTCTCTTGTGAAGGCAAATCAAAGTGGTTTATATATTCTGTCCCTCATTCAGCTGAATGTCAGAAACACTCATCAGTGTCTCCCCAAAGACCTCATTATCCTCTTAATTTCCAATTATTTCAAAGACAAATGAGTGCACCTGGCATCCAAGCAAACCTGTCAATGATGAACACGGGAGACTGTGCCATCCTCACTTCTCTCACCGGAGATAAATGGGCTGAAATCCTTTTTTCTATTTTAGTTTTTTCTTCACAGTCCAACCAGGCTACAATTCAAGTAGGGCTTAATTCTCATAGAAGCCATTTTCCTTTCATTTACATTCAGGAGACGAGGTTCCATGCTATCTGCCATGTCCTGCCGTGCTGTTATGGTGCAGCTCATTTGTGTTTGACACTGAAAGAGGATCTCCCCAACATGTGTACAGGCGGCCTCGGGGCTCGGCTTGTTGGGAATATCATTATACTGCGTTCAGCTTTGACCTGGGACCTCCTCTATTAGTTAACACCCTCCAAACATACAGTAAACTATTTTAAAGAGTTTGTTATAAGTTCAACTAATACAGTTCTGTAGCGAAAGTGGACTCGTGGATGTAGGTCGTGGATAAACAGTAGATAAGAGCTGGAGAAATGATGTGTTTGGCCATGCCATCCGGGCTGAACAACATCTCTTTTTAAAATAAGTCAAAATAAGTACACAAAAAAAAAAACATACTGCAGTTTAAGTCTGAGAGATGAATTGCTTGTAATTACTCTACCGTAAACTCTAAAAATTGCACGTCACTTTAAAGAAGGATCTCACAGAACCGAAGCTAACCCAGAAGTCGAACGTGCTTGCGTAATGTTTAATTTTATTTGAATTGTTTTTAAAATTTGTTCTGATGTTGAAAGCTGAAGTGACTCATAACACAGGCAAGTGTTCTACCAGATTAACCATTTACTTTAGGGTTGGGCAGGGTTGGGTTCTTAAACAAAACAAAAATATCTATGGGATTTGGGTTAATTCTTGCAAACGCAAGATAGTGAGTTCCTGGAGAGAGTCACATCTCTCACAACATGTCTTCAGTAACATTTAATGTGTCTGACTTTCCTTAGATGAAGCTCGGAGTTGCTCAGTTGGGACACTATTAATTTCTGATTAAGTTTTGATATGTTACCGCCTGTGGGGTAAAAGGTATCCCAGCAGGTATTGAGTGCAAACTTTTTGATCACAAATTAGTAATTAATTCCTTCTAATCAATAATTTCTGGCTGAACCCCCAGGCTTCAAAACGTCTTTCACAAACCCGGGAGTGATGTCACAGATTACCTGCTGCATGAATTATCTCTTGCATGATTTACTGCGTGCATTATTTATTTAGCATGTCGCATTAAAATTTTACCTGGTGTAGCTTTTAAGGAATTTTGAGGAGTGGATTCGAGATGGCCCATGCACTTATGGGTATCAAGTGGGCACCTTGAATTAAGCCTGTGGTCACTTATGACACCACAACACACTCCTGCTGTGATGACAGCACACCAGCTGACACTAAGCCCACAAGAGGTCAAAGTTATCAAGTTCAAAAACCTCATTTGAAAGCAGTGCAGTAAAGCATGGCTCTGCCTACTGAGCACTGGGAATGATTTTCTAATACATTAGTAGTTCACATGGCTTATTTCACACTTAATCATTTAAGCTTTTGTGACTTCCAACTGTCACAACAGTGGGGAGCACCAGAGCGCCTAGATGAAATGTTGATGTTCGTAATGCATCTGCAGTAATCATTTGTTTAGTTCGTGGGGATGGTGACAGTAGGGAAGGTATCACTATGCTCTTTTTAGAGCTGTGGAAATTGCTCGCAGCTGCCATCACTCATGTGTTTGAAGTTTTTTTTACATCGAACATGCCCTTTCATAAGATGATAAACTCACGGAGCAACTCAATAAATATATTTGTACTTCAACCACAGGTTCCCACTACAGAGCAGGTGATCTGATTTAGATTTTGGAGCGTCTCGATGCCAAATGCACCAAAAAATGGGGGGAAAATTTGATCACAGGTAAATATTTGATGCTTCATTATGTAATATAGAATACACTGCCTGTCTTTGTGACAAGACGGACGCAACAGAGACCACAACAGCAACTGCATCCAAGAACAAGCCTAATTGAACAAAGCACATCATGCTCCTGGTAGTAACAAAAAAGAGGAGAACAGATGTTTCCAAACTTCCACTGCTGAGAACCAATGGAATGTCCTTTTTTGTAGATGAATCAAAAGGTTCCAATTTCAATTGGAGAGCTCATGAGAGCTCACATCCACATCAGGGACTAATTAGTGCATTAAACCCTAATGTCGATGGAAAGATCCAAGTCTCAGAATGTTTTTCCTAATCAGACGTTACACGGAATCCATCCTCATGCTGAAGCTGAACACCCCTTCACTCTGCAGTCACCAATCATCCCCTGAGGTTTACAGATGTGTGAGATTCACTCTCCAGTAGGACAGTGACTGTAGACTTGCACCGATGCCATTCTAGATGTACTGAGAGTCTAAGGAAGAGCAAGGAGTACTGACCTGCACAACTTTCTTGTTTGACCTATTTGGGAACCTTCAAAAAGGGACCATGTCAAGGCAACATGTAATATTAATGGTGCCCAGGTAGAGTGTTAAACACTCCACCGCCACAGCGACCTGGGTTCAATCCCCAGCTATAGTGCTGTGAGCTTACTGCTCCATTGAAACAGACTGGCAGTAATTGTGGTGTGAGGATCCTTGTTGGAGCATTAGCAAATCTCCCTGGTGCGGCAGAACCATGACCCTTTAAACACGTTATATCCTCATGCTGAAATGTGATGTGTTTCGGGGGAAGGCACATGGTGGTCTGCCAAGCCTGACTTTCACTAAGTACTAACTGAACTGATTTTAACTTTGTGATAAAGAGTTTTGGTAAGTCGAAAGTTGCATTCAGACTGAACATGAAGTGAAATTTAGAGGCAGCGCAAATGCAAATGCAAACAACTCAAGTTAAAGATACCCTGTGGAGTTTTTCACCACTAGTTTTTATGTGGGTCCCCATTTTGTATCTTGCATGAGCTGATGGTTTCGTGCTCTCACGTATTGAAGGTTGGTGGCGGTAATGCACCAAGGAACCAGCCAGCAAAGGATGAAGAAGACTGCCAGCTAGCAAACCTGAATGTGGCGTGGCAATAATCCCATTTCAGGCCTCAGGGAAGCACATTATGTATGTTGGCTGGAAATACTGAAGAGGTTTCTACAAGAAAGTTTAGAGGTTTTCTTTAAGGTTACCTTTAAGGCAAGACAGGCTTCCAAACAGGCTGAAAAAAGTTCCAACTGCAGTAAACAACGTTGCTCTTAATATGAGACAATAATAGGTAAAGGAGACTAATTAAAGAACCAAATTTCTGGAAAGTTATGAGATCAGGTCAAACTTTCTCACACACACACACACACACACAGCCATAAGTAAGAACACTCTAGTGGTGAAATTTGCATGAATAACATGAGGCAAAAATGTGCGTTCAGCCTGAACATACTTTACTTTAATACTGACAATATTGGTGATTTTGGTGGGAAGTTAGCCAGGCAAACACATCAGCACACGAATCCATGTCATATTCATGAAGAGGTTTCAATTTCATGATGTAGCTTTATATTAGTCACAGGCTGGTCGGCAGCAGCCTGTCCCCACTCCTCCCCTGCATAACTTTTCAACGCTATATAGGTCAGCTGTCTCACTGATGGTGCCGTTTTGAACCAGGATCTTTAAATTCTGCATTGTTTGTTCTCTCACGTCCCTGGAAATGATGTATTACCGACAAACAGGAGACAAATGCTAATCAACAAGTGTACAACCTTATTTCCCCCTTTTCCTGAAGGCAATGAAGGCATGCAAAAGCTTCAACAATCACAATTATGTAATTGTACCTTCTAAATAGAGCCATTTTCAAAGCCTGGTTTCACAGGCAAACAGTTTTATGGCCTCTCAACCATCATTAACATCCGTGGAAAAAGATGTGACACTGATGAGTCATTTTGCAGCTTAAAGTCGAACCTCAAACTTATGTTAAACAGCGTAAACAAACCTCTGCACCGTCCCAAACTTTGGGGTAAAACAACTTTAATGATCGCGAGCTCGAATTTGAAAGGATTTTTTTTCTTCGTCTCTTTGATCTTTTTATTTCCAATTCACCTTCACATACTCCAGAGTCATGAACATTTATAATATGCAAAGCCCTCCTCCATTAAATCATACTCTATGTGAAAGCTTCAAACCTTCTTAGAAGCCCCTGACCTACCAAAAGTAACACAGGCTGGCTCTGCTGGCCCTGAGGTTGTAGCTTACACAACGAAAACACACACACACACACGGACACACACCTTACTTCTCAGGCAGTCAGACATACAAACATAAATGCACATCCTGCATTGACCTGATATGCAGTCCAATTAAAGCTGTTGGGGCACGCAAACATGCTCTGTAAACCGTCTACTATATGATGCATGGCTGCTCTTCCACAATACCTGAGGGTGTTATGGGTGAAGGAGGCAGTAAAGTATCATGAGGACCATCACCTCTTGCAATAGGACTAGCATTTTCTTAGATACTGCAATATGCTTCTTTTGACAAAAGATAAAACCTCAGGAGCTACTTCCCCAACGCTTATCCTCATACGGCTTGTGAGAACCCATGCCTTATCTTGGTTAACATACGGGCAGAGCTTTGATAGAATGTGACTCTATAAGGAAGAAATCTTTATTCAGGGAGTGAGGGTTTAATCCATGTAAACCTCTCTCGGTGTCTAACACTTATCTCACCGTTCGTTTTCTGTACAAAAAAGCGCAATTTGGCACTCCTCCGGAAACTTTACACCGCGTTTTTAATTAATTTACATTTGAGTTCATTTCTCAGCTAAAACTTGTTCTGTAAGTGTCATGTATGCTTAATTACCTAACAAGTAACTAATTGCCTCAAGATTAGTTTTTGCAGCCATGGATGAAAAATCCCACCCTCTTAAAAAAGCTTTATTCTCCGCAAGATTTATCTCCTACACGAACTGCATGCCGGTGGATTTGATAAGGACATGCTGTGTACAATAGCGGCACCGCATCGGCTGGTTATGTTGATTTCATGTCATTAGTCTGGCGCGAAGATACCGCATTGTAGCGTTCAGATTACGGTATCCATTAGGGTTCAAATTTAGTCCCTTCAAATCGAATCATAATTACACATAGCAAGATTGGCTAATCATGCAACTTAATCATTTAGAGCTAGCAAATGATTTCCTGCTCTAGGGCTGTTCATTGACTTGATCATCCTCCACTGTATAAAAGTCAGTTTGTGTTGGGCTTTTAAAATGATGAGCTACAATATCATAATTGCTTCTGGGCTCATGTGGATGGACTTGTCAAAAATAAAAATCTGTAGATGCTGCAATGAAAAACCAAAAACAAAACAGAAACTTTTTATGGTAAAAGAGAAAATTAGCACTTCTTTTTAGCAATTCTTGTTTCAATAAAAATCTCAGAAAATACAAAGGCATGCCAATAACACGTCCCCAAACATATTCAGTTTGATACGATACAAAACAGAGCTACAAAGCAGCAAATCCTCACATTTGGGTTAGGGGTTGGCATTGATTAAAAAAGAAAAACAATATGGTGGATCCTACACTTTCCATAATGCATTTTGAAAGGTTTTATTTTTGTAAGACTGCTCATTTAAAGCCCAACTTGCTATTAAGACCAGTATACAAATTTGTTATTTAGGCACCTGAAAGGCTCCCTCAGGAATCCATTAACAAAAGCATTACAGTGCTTTGATTCACAAAGAGTAGAATAAATATAGGTCCGTATTTTCTCTTGCAGAGAATTTTACCATTTGGAGCAGTCTCCTAATTCATGAAGGCAGCACTCCATATTCCAGAACAAGCCTTCCCTTTTTCCAAAACTACCTTTAAATATTTCCAGTTCTCACTTGTTTGCACAGAGCCCTGGGCAGGTACTGTTATATTTGTTGCCTGAGGAAAGAAATTTTGACACTTTAGCAGCCTGGGAGTCATCAGAAAGTTTGAGTTTTGTGGACTATGTTTCTCTTGGCAACCATACTAAGAGAGAATGATTTTGTGGGGAAAATGGGGGGAAAAATAATGGATGAAAGGGGGGAGGACGATAGAACCTGAGAGTCTGACTGCTGCTGCGTTCGCCTGATAATCAAACGCGATTCATGCGCTTTAAAAATGCAAATACACAGTGCCTCAAATAGAAACATAAGCAAAGAAATTCCTACTGAATGTATTGTATTCTTGCCTTTGGCCATCTGATACGTATGACCTTTGCTGCGGGCCACCCCTCAGGCTCCTCGCAAACGTAGGATGAGTTCCTGTGCTTGTCTCGCCGTTTCAAACCAATTGTGCAAAAGACAAAAAACGTAGTCATTCCTCGAGCAGAGGGAGATAACGAGCAAGAAAAAGAGGAAGAAGAATGAGACTGAGGATTGTTATTGCGAGAAGAGAGTCGTAATGTCACGAGGTATGAGCGGATGGCCTAAAATATTCATTATCCTCCGTTCGTCTTTCTTAAGGCCATCGTCAGCGTTTCTGAAGCAGCCAACGCAGACAGAGTGCATGACAGGACAGAAGAGTCAGGGCTGGGTGGAGATAATTAATCAGCATGTACAAGAACACCATGTACGAGTGATACAATTTCTGTAAGTTAGTGCTGATGTTGGTACCGAAGCACCTTTTGTGTCCTGTGATTACCACACAGAGAACTGGGGAGTTTTGTTGCAGCTTTTGAACTTTCAAGGCATGATCCTGTTTGACAAAATGCTCGAAAGCACAAAATGAAAGAAAATCATACCTCTTGGAGGTGGGCTGGCTACTTTAACGCCCCGCTGAGAAGTGACACCACCAGTTTTCTTGTCTCTTAGATATATTGCATAATAAATGTGTGATGATTGTTTGTTCCCTAATGGATGTAAGTAAGGGATGGTGAAGTTCTTTCCATTTAATGTCATATAAAGTGTCATGGAGATGTCGCTTTATGGTACTTTGAATGGGACATCGCAAACGAGATTCCTTATAGAGAAGGCAAGATTTCACGATCACATAAGGCAATGTAAATTAAAATGTGACAATGAATGTTCATGTTCTACTCTGCAGGTACCAAAAGGATTAAAACTCTTTCAAAACAAATCGTAGTGTTGAAACCACAGAAAATCACCGGACTCTGCAGTTCCCCTCAGCTCTAGAGAGCTTTACATCTTACAGCTCATTGTTTTGGTATTATGGCCTGGTTCAATGTCATTGTTCTCATTTCAAGCAACTGTTTTCAGTAAAAAAGCTCTAAAAACCCACTGTATGCTGCCTTTTCAGCGCCAAATGACAGACAGGCAAGGTTTGCTACTAGCCAGTGGGGAAGCAAAAATGTTTTACATCTTGATGGGATCACAGGTTTAAGCATTAGCTGAAAGATTTTGGCTTTGGGGAAAAAAAAAAATCAATCATGTTCATTGTTCATTTTGGATTCTATTACTTCCATATATCTTAATTGATAAATCTAATGCTGTATATATTATAGATGCTAGTTGTAATATTATCCACAGCATTTACTAGAATCCTTCTGTTTTACCTTGCCTCGCTTCAGTTAATATGAAAGAAGCTTGGAAAAATAACATTCCCATATATGGCTGATTTGGAATAAATTACAAACATTTTGTAAGCTCATTCGACTAAAGGTGTCATAATTGTGCATATGGCCGGCTTGTGCATCATCCTCTGCATGGTGAATCATGAACACCTTTGGTAATGATGATGTCAACTGCATGCTGCACTGTATGTCCATTCTTGGAGGAAGAAGACAAATATACAATTTTTTTCACACATCCACTCATATGGATTTCAGGACTTTTATTGAGCAATAAAAAATATACACCAAGGAAAATAGCATTTTCCTTTCCCCCATATTGTTATTCTTCCATCTCAAAATCTGATTTAATACTTCCAGATGAACGACCCTTGATCCAAAGCAACAAAATTGAAAAAAAAAAAACCAAAAAACCAAAAAAAAAATTAGAGCAGTCTTTTTAGTTCAACAGTAGAAGTTGAAAACCACTGGAACAGTTCAAAGCATCTCGGTTTGCTTATATTGTTCATTGGAATTTTGAAAAACCGGATTTCAACCAGATTTGGTTTGAACGGGAGTGAAATCACAGACTAGGTCGTTACATCTGAGTGTGCCTCTCCGTAGAGTTCTGCCAGTTTCTGGAACTCAGGCCCCCAGTCGTCCAGGTAGTTATAATCCTGCTCTGACTGCGTGCCAGCAGAGTCTAAAGGGCTGATGGATCCTGTGGGTGAGCCCTGGCCCTCGTAAGCGTAGGTCTGGAGGGAGTCGTAGGGTGGCACGCTGGTGTCCATGTCGGCCTCCACCAGTCTCTGCTTGATGAACTCGTGGACATCCACCTCGTCCAGCTCCACCGACGGGCTCCGGCAGCTGCGGGGCGGGCCGCAGTGTTGCCTCGCCTCTGGGCGAACGTCCCGTCGGAACTTGAGCTCTTCGGCGGCAGCTGGGTTACGAAGGGCGATGATGTCGAAGGCCTCCGTGTCCTCCTCGCCGCCGCCCTCGTCGTCGTAGGTGACGACATTCTCTCGGATGTCCTCTTCGGAGATGATGAGAGGCTCTTTTTTGCTCCGCCTCAGGGTGATGAAGAGAACCACGATGGCTGCAAGACAGAACAAGATTTGTTTTGTATCAATGCTTACACCCCCCCCCCCCAAAGAAAAACAGGTGCTGAGGAGAATACCCCCTTATCTAACAATAAATAAGTATTACTGGGAAATAACATATTTAGTAGTTGTAGACAAAAGTCAGACAGATAGAAAATTGCTTTTCTCAACAATTAAATTGACAAACTGCTTAGAAGAACATTGTATAATGGAACATCTGAATGTGGTTACAAAGCTCAGCCATGTTGTCTATGCTAATACCAATCCCTGTGTGTGCGCCTGTGCTGTTTGTTAATTCATTGCTCGTGACAGACAAACATGTCGTGGTTCGTAAACAGCCAGCCAAATGAACACACGACTTTTATGTGCATATTTATTCGATTTTCCATCGGGACACTAAAACTGGCCAAGCGTTGAAGAGTTGTAAATCAATAACACGCATTAGCCCACGCTAGCAGCGGCTGTGATGATACTTTGAATGCAAGCTGTTGAAATTACGACAATATACACATCATCGTCTGTGGAGCAAATTCAGCCTCACGTCCAGCCAAAATGCGTTACATCACGTAAATAGAAAGTGAACACGTGTCTGCAGACGGGAGGTATGTCTCGTGTGATCATCTTTTACCTTTAGGTGAGGCCAGTGACAGAAAGAATGAGCCAGTTGTGCTACATTAAAGAAAACATAGCATGATGTTGCAAATCGTCTCCCCACATAAGCAGCTTACAGCGTGAAATATCTTTTCCAATTGTTAATGAAGTCATGAAGCCAAGTAATATTTGATGACACACTGCAGCTTGGAACTTGTTCCTGCAACTAATGAGTTATACTTCTTTGGGTTAATAATGACCTCTTTGCAAGATGTTAACACTAACTTCTATTTAATAAAATGGCGTCAGCCAGGGAAGAACATTTTTACAGCAGTGCAATTTCTAGGAGGAGTGCTTTATGCTACATTAGCAGAGGCGAGCTGGATCAGTGTTCCTGCAGAGGCTTCTTTGCTGCACGATTGAGTTGCACTAAATGTTAGCAGGAAGAAAAACTAAAAGGTTTACAAAAGGGAAATTCAACTGAAGTTTAGGTTGATATAAATGTTTTCCAGTCAAAACTGCTCGACACAGAGGGAGAAAGGGGATGGTGGTGGGTTAAGAGGAGGTAGAGGTTTAAGTTATGTCAAGAATACAGTGATGCATTTGGCTAATCTATTATATTTTCCCAAGCAATACATTTTTTGCATACGTATTATGGTCGACTATGACATTCTGTAGACAGACCATGAACCGGTTTCAAAGAGAAGATTTAAGCATCAGAGTAGACTTGGACAAGAAGGCGTGATGACACACAGCTTGGGTTGTTTAGTCAAACAGTGGAATCTCTAGTCCTTCAGTTCACCTGGGCAGGTGAGAATAATCCCACTCCAACTGAGGTAGCAGTGAATAAGTGGACCAAAACACACGGGACACGCCAGACCTCTTCAAGGTCTGTCATAACTGACAGCCTGAACTGATCATGGACAGGTTAACACGCCAGCGAGCCCCGGGACAGAAATGAGATATAGTCCCCTAGTACTTAAAATCACAGCTTGCAGTCACATTTATTTGAATGAGGCCACTGCGCCGACACAGTGGGGGGTCCCTGGGAAAAACGCAGGATCCCTGGCAAAAAGAAATACATCCATGAGAGGAACACAGCCTAGGAGACCGAGAGTGTGGTCGGGAGTGGTCAGAGGTGTGCCGTTTTGCACTTGTAACCACACCCTACAGTGATGTCACAGGGTCCTGGAGTTCACCTGTAGATCACTGCAGCACGGCGAGAAATTAAACCATTGGCAGTCAGCAAAGACAAGATATTTATTTTTTTTGGGGGGGGGGGGGGCGCTGTTACTCTTTAAACTAGACCTCCAGGGTCATTTTTCTCATCTCACCAGTACTGAAACAATACAACCCTACCGATGCAAAGCCTTGCATTATATTTTTTAAATGCAGGGCCAACATGTATTTGGACTATGTACAAGACACACCATAATGCTGATCACTTCTGATGATTTTTGTGCAGTATTCCTACATAAAAACCAAGTCATCTCAAACCAAGTAGCAAAGTGAATCAGGTTGGTCAACACCTGAGACTCTGCTCTGTTCACACATCCACGTCTTCATCACCGACGTATAATTTAAAGTCATCTGTTGTGTCCATTCCAGTATTTGTCCTGGCCTAGGGGCCCGGTTATGACAATACTCCTACAGCTGTTTCTTATGTCTTTGTCCTCGTGTTTTATCTGTTAGGAAGAATCAAACTTTCAATGCTGGCCAGGATAATGGATCACTAAAACTCAGTCTAGTAGCTGAAATATTTGTGAGGCCATGAGCCATTTTTCACAAGACCTAATTGAGTTGCAGTTGGATGATGTGAAACTAAAATGGAGAATGCAACAAAGTAAACTTTTCCAATATGGACTAAAATATTTAGTTTGACTGTACCCCAGGACACCTTATGACTAAAGTAATTATGCACAGATTCGTTTATCTACATGTATTTCATTGTTCGGCGTGTTATTACTGAAATGTCCCCCAATCTGCATGTGATTTACTCCACGCAAAGAAACCAAATTCACTTCACTCCACCTGGTGCAGTGGCATTGCCCAAGCGCGCTTAGAGAGGGTGAAAAATGCAATTTGCGTGGGACAATGCTTATCGCTCGACTTGTTTAAAAAGCAACCAATTACACAATGCAAGGATGTGAAAGTGTGTGGGGTGAGCTGGATTTTATCCTTTCATTTACTTGCATATTTCTGAGCTGCTACAGTTGTTTGCCACTGCCTGCTACCACGATTTACAGTCTAAGAGCTCACTGTGGTTTAGAGGTAAACAGCCTGAATATAATGAAAACTAAAAAAAAAAAATGTGACTCAGACACTCACCTTTTTATTATTTACCATCATAGACCCAACTGCACTTTCCGGAGTTCATGAGTGGACTCGCACCACGTAGTAATACACTCTCTACATTAAATGGTCACTCAATGGTCCATTCTGGTCATTGCATATGACTAGCCAAGGCCAGTTGAGGTCTAGCTGTTGCTCAATACACCCCTCATGGCACCAGCGAGCATTACTCCAGTTTACAGATGTCTATTTGCTGCAGTAGAAGCCATTGCAGAAGTCTCATTTATGCTGCATTTACCCTGGTTATGGAAGATTACGCTCGGAGACTAGGGGGCTGCATTGTATTGTACAATAGTGTGTGTAATCAAAATAATTTCCATTCCATGGAAAGTTCTCAAGGCACAGAGCAAAACCTATAGAACATAATCACCAACATCCATCACAGGCATTCATCAACTACATTTTCAAGTGTGTACAGTCAGACTTGAAAGGAATATACGCGTGGTTAATATTTGAGAAATAGAGTCCTTGAAAAGTAATCGCCTCATTCAGACCAACGTTGGCAGCTCGCACACTAGTCATTTAAGTTGTTACTGTGGCACTGGAACCTATAAATAAAAAAATCCTCAATTAACACTAAATGGAATATTTGAACTACAATATTGTATTTTAAATCCAATGTCTCTTTTGACCAATTAGTACTGCAATACTGTACCATTTCCATTGAAACTTACATTAGTAAAATCCAAACAATGATCTACTTCTGAATATTTTACATTATTGAAGTCATGCGTGAAAGGCCATTATTAAGTGAGTCCGCTCAGAGATAGTTTCTATCCCTCTCTGGTTTGCTGCAGGCTTAATTACGAGGGCTTATTAGAGGGCACAGAGATAAAAACACGGACAGACGGAAAACAATCGCAGACAAACAAATCACACTGACGAGCAAAGATGAGCACAAATTGAAAGTGTGCGCCGTGAACGCAGCCGATTCAGAACTCTGCCGCCCCCGAGTGCTGAGCAGGACCAGAAGGAGCGAACACATAACACTTGTTTTTAAAGTCCTTACACTGGCCTGCCTGTCAGTCTCCGTATTGATTTTAAAATCCTTTTAATTGCTTTTAAAGCACTTCATGGCCTTGCACCGGCATATACCGTATGTCTCACATGTTTACAGTGTATGAACCAGTTCGGCCCCTCAGGTCCTCCGAGTCTGCTACTTGTTCCAAAGTGCAGGACTGAAACCTTTGGTGAGGAAGCTTTTACTCTCCGAGTCGGGAGATCAGAGGGCAGCTGGAAGTGTGGACATTTTTAAACTTCAGCCTGACTTCTGATTAACAAAGCTTTATAGACAATTTTACTCAACTTGTAAAATTTAATTAAATACATATTTTCTTCTTTTGTCCTTTTCATTTATTTGTAGTTTTTAGTCTGGCTTATATTTTCATCTTATTTTCTCACATGCATTGGTTTCATATTCATGAAGATTTTTAGATTGTGTCTGTTGTTTCTAAATGGTCTACAGTCACGGTTTGGGGTGCAGGCAGCAGGGGAAAAGGACCCAAATGCAGACTGCACAGACTGGCAGGAACAGTTTCAACAATTTGTTTGGAAGACCAAATGGACACTCAGGACAAAAGGCTGGTGGGTAGGCAAATCCGAGTCTCAATACAAAACATGAAGAAACTCCACAGGGCACAAAAAAAAAGAGCTCTGTCTTTTTACCTCATCATCTGTGAAGCACTTTGACCTGCACTTACCTGTATGAAAGGTGCTATGCAAGTAAAGTATGATCTGATTTGATGTAAGTGATGTAGACACAGATGTCCTGGCTCTATCACTTTTGTCTGTCAACCAGTCAACGCTAGCCTGCATTTCTCAAACCAGCTTGGCACAAACAAACGTAATCCGATTTAGATCAGGAAATAGACAATCAAAGAATAAGTAATCAAGCCTCAATCACGAGTCCAAGCTGTTCATTCTAACCTTGGATAATTGACACTTCTCGATACTCTATTTTCAGTCAGTACTCTGTCTCCATTTACACCTGACATTAGCACACAATCAGTACCTGAATATCCCCGATGAAGAAGAAATAACACACATTAATGTCAGGTGTAAATGCACACAGGAAGCATTCTGATCAGAATAGGACTGGATCAGTCTCAGATTGTGTCACCTAGGTGTAAATTGAATCTGTGCAGCGTGGTCTCATCCGTAACCAAAACCAAACCCATCCAGGACGTTGAAAAACCACCTAACTTCCCGACAAGCCAGGCAAAATAGCAGCAACAGCTAGCAAGTCCCTCGCAAAAAGTGATTTAAAAATAAATGATCCGTGGCACTGCTTTCCGTCTTTTGCCTATTGAGAACCGATTACTACAACAACAAAATCAATAAAATGAAAACTCTTCTTAACACCGGGTAGAAATGCAAAGGCCTTTCGATACCATTATATTGATAATATACCCAGATATCACAGTCATCATAGGTCAGTAAGTATTGCGGTTCGATACTAACTAGTCTCTTACAGTAGGCCTACAGAGAGACAAATAGCATAGAGAGAGAGGGGTGGGTGGCATGCAACAATGGGATTTAAACTGAGGATATTGCAGTTAATTAGCGCCACATTCAGCTATTTCTTCATTGTACCTGGTAATAACACCCGAGATGGTGAATTATGAAAGATGACACCGGCAAGTCAAATGACTGCCTGTTAAATGCAGTGGAACCTGATTTATTTTGACTGACACCCACTGACAAAATGTCGAGTCTCTTGGGATGACGGGTTACCAAACCTCTGTCCAGTAGCTGAGCTACGTGCGAGACGCTTCACATGTGTGAACCCGCAATGCAACACAGGTCAAACAAAAAAGGAAACAGGTGCGATCAGTTCCTGTCTCTCCCTGTTTCTCTTTCTTTCTCTCCGTCGTAACTAGAATCTGCCTTGTGCGGACGATTAGGGATTCAGCTTGTGTGCCTCACTCAAGCGTTTGCTCCAAACACAGTGGTGATGGCCTTTTGTTCGCTTAGCCAGAGGCTTTGGCATAGAGGAGGAAGACAGCCACGATGAATATACATAACCTTCACGCACTAATGTCCACAGACAATGACGGAAGAGAGGACGGGAGAGCAGCAACGGCGAAGCTGCGCTATTAGACAGTTTTGTCTAATCGAGTCCTACTGCACTTTGGTTTGCAGAGGGAGAAACTGGACTTCCAACACCTCTCACACCCTAAGCTTGACTGACAGGAGACTGTTGTCTTTGGTACATTTAAGTCAATAATTTCTTCAGACATTGTCCGCCTCTAACATTCCGTTGCGGTGCAACCTGACCTGTGACGCTGACTGTCCACGTTCCAAACTCAAAGTGACAAGATCATTTGCAAGTTTATATATAATCATTTTCTGTCACAGCCAAGACTGGTTGCCATGGTAACAAGGCACGCATCCTCCGGCTGAGGACATGTTTTCCGGGCGCTGCACTGAGCTGGTAACATGGATATAGCCCTGTTAATTTTCACTGTACTTCTCGCGCAGTTGTATAGTTGTACAGTCACGGTGCAGAACAGATCCGTCACACATGAAATCAACAGGGGTGGTATCTATGTTGGCTGCCACCACGTCCCTCCATGCTTGTCCTCTAGACACAACATGCGATGTCAAACATGTGCCAGGCAGGGAGTGACGGGAAAGAAGATTCAGTTTCATAGTAAGACAGAAGGTTTCAATTGTCAACAAACGGGATTTAGGTCTAATCTAATTTTCTGATTTGAGCTGCCTGTCTGAACAGAAATCCTCACTGCTCTCTGACTCAAGTTCTCCTCTCCAACCACTTTACGTTTATTCTTAGTATTCCTTCAGTTGTATACACCTCCTCTCTGAATCACACTGACCCTTAAATCTTCCCCTCTTCTTTCACCGACACCTTCTTAGTCACCTCTCCTCCAGCCTCCTCTCTCTGTGTCCTCATTCTCTTCTGTCCTTCACATCCTTTTCTTTATCTTCCACCCCTGCCCCCTCCAACTCTGTCTGCCCTCATTCTGAATTACACCTGTGTCCTCACATGTCTATTCATCCCTTTCTCCTCCTCATCTGCCTTTGCACCCTCCCCTGCTCCGCTATGGCTCATCTCCCGCGCCCATGCCCCCCGGATATTTGTCCCTGGGCAGATGCCCCCTGCTGCAGCCCCCACAGCGGCTGTCCCAGCTTACCCAGCAGGATGACGATGCACAGCAGGATGGCAATCAGCGCCCCCGTGCTGAGACCGGCCGAGGAGAGGAACGCCTCGCCCTGGCACGTCCGGATCCTGCCGTAGCGTTGGCATGGGCACACCCGCAGGGTCAAGGTGCTGGTGCCGCTCAGCGACGGCTCCCCACCGTCCCACACCACAATGGGCAGCTCGTACAGCTCCTGGGTCAGGTGGTTGAAACGCCGCCGCCTGGCAATGATGCTCGCCGTGCTGTCTGTAATGTTTTAGAAAAGTTAAGGAAAATTAGTCCCCTTGGTGTAAACGAGTAAGCCTAAAGAAGCTGAAGCCTGCAATTACCTATTTATACAGACGGACATTTAGGTTAAGAGTCAGAATCATCGGTATGACATAAAAAAAAAAACTACAATCCACAGCATTTCCCATTGTGAAGTATCTCAAGCTCTTACTGTGTCTTATTGCTGCTTCCCTGTGTGCCAAAGCTAATTAATTTCAAAGGTGTTCGTTTACTATTTTAATGTGCTGCAAAAGAGCAGTTCACCTTGGCCTCTGCTGAAACACCGTTAACGGAACATGTCAGGTAGATAAACAGCAATAAAAAGCCTGAATTTGCAGAGAAGAAAAAGCAAATAAGAGAGAACTCAAGAGGAAGGCTGTGTGGAAAGATTCAGCAAAGAGGAGGAAGCTAATAAACACCCAGACGCATCATTTGTATGAACATGAAAAAAAAAAGATTGAAAAGGAGCTTATTATGATACTTGTGATGGCAGCACTCTCTCTCTCTCTCTCTCTCTCAGGTGGACCTGAATGTGTGATCTGAGACAGAACCACAACAATGACAGTAATTGGCTTAAATTCATACCTGCAGCAGACAGGCTGTGTACACCTCTAGTCCACACCGATATTCTTGATGAAATATTGTGTGTCATAAAGATGGGATATCTATAACATGTACAGCAGGCAACTTGTCGACATCCTCTATATTGTTGTAGCCAACTGAAGCAGCAGCTTACTTTGACATCGGTGGATTGTGGAACTACCGGGATGTTATATAAATTATGTATTAATATTATTATATAAGTACACACACACACATATATATATGCATCCCCTGACATTATCCAGTTTTCTGTCAGATGTACACTTAAAGTCTCTGGTGTTCTCCGATGGTAGTTGGTCTGCAGATTCGTATACAAATACAAATCTTATATACACACACATATATATATATATATATATACACACACACTGTATATATGTGTGTTTTTATATAATATGCTATAAAACATTGGACAGTGAGAAGTATCCTGCATGGACAGCAACAGGGGCAACATTGTTGACAGCACTGCCATTAGCCATCTGTTGGACTTCATGGTCCAGTTGCCCACCAGTTGCAGAACAAACAGAGTCAGTATGCTGCACTGACTTTCACCATGGACTGCTTTGGCAACACCAGCGGGAAAGGATTGCCAGCGGAGTGCCACACACTTTCTTCATGGATAAACCAAAGAAACTACCGATGCCAATAGGAACCGGGGAACAGCTGACTAATCCAGAGCATCCACGACTTAAATGTGATTCTACACAAACGGCTACAAAATATGTTGTAAGATGAGATTCATTTTTAATTTCAACAGTGGCCTTACACTGCTCATGCACCCTGTAGGTGTACGTGAGTGCTTAGCACAGTGGAGTGTTAGAACAGCCACTCACAGTCAGCTTTATGGCATCATTCCTTTGTGGTTAGATGGCTAGCGCAGCTGCAGAGGCCAGCTTGTTAGCCAAAACTTACACAAAGATGTTCAGAATGTCGCCTGCACACCCTTCTATCTGAACAGAAATAGCCACTGTTCAGACGATTCCTTTTGCAACAGCAGAGGCAAAGCTCATTTCACATTTGTTAGGACTTCCTTTCAACAGACATGCATGCTAAGAGGCTTACACCAACACGCAGGCCATCGCACGACCACTTTACATGCTGGGCTGGTTTGAGGGTTTACCACGAATCTAAGCATGCAACGCTTACTGGCACATGTAGGTTTCTGAGAGAGGGTTTATCTCGGCAGATCACCAGTTTATCTGTATTATGAAGGGTGCGCAAATAGGACTACATACAGCACTAACACAGCAGAAACTGCACATCTACCAAATTTAAGGCAAAATATCCCCTTAAATTGTCGCATTATGTTGAAAACCAACAGCTATAGTACATGATCATTTAAAGTACGTGGCTTGGTGAATCAGGTGCCTGGATGACTTTTGCCTCACACCACTGATTTGCAGATGACAAGTTGCTGATATATATTCATACGGTATTTTGAGTTCCGAAAATGCTGAATCGTGCACAGGGCAACCTTTTCCTTTCCACCCAGCGAGAACACCTTCGTCGTGCTGTACTATCGTGCTGCTGCTCTGAGACCTCGCCTCCCACTCCAATCTCTGCTCCATCTATGAATAATTATAATGATCGACAGTTGGAATGACAGCACGTACTTCAAGCTTTATTAAGTCAGACTCGCAGTATCACCGTATCAGCAAGCAGATGGGTGGGGGCTTTGAGGGACTGGAGTGTGAGAGATGCAAATTACAAGGAAGAGAGATGGGGAGTTGGAGGATGAGAGGAGGAGAAGGGAGGGGGAGGTGTGTGTGTGTGTGTGTGTGTGTGTGTGTGTGTGTGTGTGTGTGAGCCAAAGACAGAGCAGAGCGGACGAAGACGGAGGCCGAGGCGGAGAGAGACAAACAAGCTGTGTGTAAGTGGTGTTCGCCGTCACAGCCTTTACACTGTGAAGCACACAGCCACAGCAGCACGGGTCCTTGTACCGACCACAACCAGGAAGTGCACATCAATTAGGTCATGCTAATTTCACATTATAACCGCCTCTTGTCACAGGTGGGTGGAGGAGAGCTGTGCGCTTGTTGATTAACGCCGCAGTGAGATGGGCCATCTGCAGCCACATGGCGTCCACGTAAGAGGGGAAGCAGCACGAGTTAGAACAGTCACAGTTTAATCGTGTTGCGGCAGCCCGCGTTACCTGCAGGGCGAGGCAGGCGACCACCCAGGAAACGAGGGAAAATATGCTCTTAAGAGCATTTCACACTCCATTGAAAACAATCCTGAGCATTTTGCAGATCACTAGTCTGGTCTTTTAATCACATACAGAAAAATGCACACAGGAATTAATATCCATGTGTGTGAGGTTCTACACAACCCTGTGGAATTCCCCCTGCACTGGGTTCGTTAAGCCAGAGTAAGGGCAACTATCTGGCAAATGGCCTAATTTCTTTCACTTACATAACTTTTGTGTTACTTATGCATTCCTGTCTCTCCATCTCCAGATATGAAGTTAAGTAAGATTTCACAGCAAGCAGATGAAAAACTTGGCAGACGTGCAGAAATGAGACAATTTCAGGGAAATACTTCTCAAATCTCAGTGGTCAATCTCAACTCTTTCTCATAATTTGTTTTCTTGATCGAAAACGCTTTATGACTAACATGAAACGACAACAACGTCATTTAAACTCCACCATTGTATTCGAAAATGAAAAACTCTGCAAGGCAGCAGCAACATCCCTGATTTATAGTATCAACTGATACAATGAGAGATGGCCAATTACATTTGAAACTAACATATGTATGGTATTTACCATACAGAGACTGCAAATGTCTTTGTCATAGAGCTGACTCACCGTAAAACATATGAAGAGCGATTTTAAAAAAAGCACACCAAAAATATACCAACAACAGACACGCAGGGAAATCACATCTCTACAGACTTCACACTTGCCTACACATGCACTTAGCTGGATTCCTTGTGAACTTTGGTGGGTGTGTGTAGGTGCCACTGAAGGGATTCAGCACGAACCTTCTCTCCAGTTGCACAGTATACATTGTGTTGGGTGCCACTATTTTGGCACAGAATATACAGCATATTGAGAATACAGTATGCTCTATAGTAGGCGCATAATGTTGGGGATGGCTCAGGTTTATAGAGGCTGTAAAATGTCAAGAAAATACATGTATTATGAGGTGCTGCAGGTAAGTCCACACCATTGTTCTTTCTGCTAACACAAGTAGCAATTATGTTATATGGTCATTAGAATCTTGGCTCTGCACTGTTGCATGAGCCCATCATCATCATCAGTAGCACCTATGTTAAGGTCCTAAGATCAAGGTTGTTGCCACACCAAGAACTAATTAAAGATGTTTCCTGCTCGGTAATGGAAGGGTTTCCTGACCGGTCTGCAGCTACGCAGCCCCATATGTAACAAACGAATGGTGTGTTCTGACTCCTTTCTATCAGAACCAGCATTAACTTTTTCAGCAGCTTGACCTACAGAAGCTCTTCTGTTGGATCAGACCACACGGGCCAGCCTTCGCTCCCCATGCGCGTCTATGAGCCTCGGCCGCCCATGACCCTGTCCCCGGTTCAGCGGTTCTCCTCCCTTGGACCACTTTTGGTAGGTACTGACCCCTGCAGACCGGGAAAACCCCACAAGAGCTGCAGTGCTGGAGATGCTCTGACCCAGTCGTCCAGCCGTCACAGCTTGGTTCCTTGTCAAAGTCGCTCACATCCTTCCGCTTGACCATTTTTCCTGCTTCAACACATCAACTTGGAGGACAACATGTTCACTTGCTGCCTAATATATCCCCCCCACTGACAGGTGCCATGGTAACTAGATAATCAATGCTCTTCACTTGTCAGTGCTCATAAAGTTATGGTTCATCGGTGTAATGCTCCCATAGGTTTACAAGAGTATAATTCGTACTTACTGTACTGACGAGGCCAACTACTGACATTATAGCAGGTTAAACAGATTAGCATCTGCTGGCCAACAGTTGACCATCAACATACTGACAAAGCTTTCTGGGTGGAAATTTTACTTTTAAAATGACAAAGCTGTAATCAGCCTGTATTAGACTAATTACACTGTAATTATTTGGTTGATGGGGTCTTACCGAACCAAGACAAGTCGCATACCAAACCAAAGCATCTGTACCAAACAGAACAGGGCAAATACAGATATAATTACATGTCTAAGTATTATTATAGGGCTGCTGTGAATATCAAACACTAATGTCATTTTGTGTAGAAATAACAGGCTTTGTATGCAGAATAACGGCACATCAAGAGACAAACACAACAATGTCCTTTTTAAAAAGAAGCATTCAATAAGGATTAGTCTGACTCAGTAAGGCTTAGCGTAACAAAATGTGCCCGGCTGTGACAACAGGTAGCAGTTAGCGATCAGCTGCTTCCAATAGGTTTTGCCCGCTGCACTAGTTTCAGCATATTCACACTGTCACAGTATGGCGTGTTTGTTCCATAAGGTTGTGTTTTGTGTATTTGAGTTAATTATGGGTTGGCCTGTATGCTTCTGCAGTAGCAATCAGAGGGGACCTGAGAGTGCTATTACTATGCTTCCATGTTACACAGGAACAAATTGGCCGACAGATGTGGCACCAACAGCTGCCGAGGGCTTACTACACAACCATGTCGGTTTATATAATAAAAAGAAAACAACGTTATTCCTTTTTCTTACATCATGAACATCAAGTAATTCGTAACGTTGCTTGGATAATAGCGACGCTAATCAAATAAAATGTTTTGCCGTTTGTTGTGCAGGTTTTGCCAAAACCAGCACGGGACAAGCTGCTCTGCCCGCTTTGCACAAATCACGCTGGTTCAGCAGATAATGGCTGTTTGGGAATGTAGAAGTACAACACCCATTCCAAGTGAAGTGTGAATGACATAAAAGCTAATTAAATGTCCCACATATCAATGGCTTGACAGAGCGTCTTTCAACACCGCTGATTAACTGTAGTATTATAAGGTCTTCTGTATGCACACTGGAAGAAGATGCCTTCAGAAATCAATTGATCTATTTAAATATGTGGGTTATTTAGAGATCATTGCCTCCGTTTAATTGCCTTTTTAGAAGCAAATGTCATCACAACGTGACAGATAAGGAGATCACAGAGGCATTACATCTTCTGCCGTTGTAAAGTAGGTAGTCAAGTTCAATATACTTAAAGGGCTTTTAACAAAACAGGTTTTGTCACGAAGAGCAGTTGAGTAGTAGCATCCCCCTTGTTTTTCAGCTTTAATGGTGCCTAATATGCTGTAGGAGTTTGACCTGCATTTATTGTACCACATCCAGCACTCCAACTGCATCAACACATCTGCGTGGCAAGTCTTTAAGGAGCCCTGGCGTCATCTGCGCAATGCCACAGCAAAGAGAAGACCTTGATGTGAATGTAAGGCTGAATCTGTGTTTTCGTTATAGTGAAAAATCGACTCTCTACAGCTATGCTGATCTGATTTTGTTTAACAGAGCTGGAGCTGTTACAGGTCTCTGTACGAAAAGCGCCAATTGAAACAGGATAATGGCTTTTAACAAATCTGATATGGTTGCAAGTGCAGAAGCTTGAAGAAGAAAAGCAATAATGCTTTAGTGAATGGGTTCTTTTAAAAGTCATGATTGTTACATGGCCTGAATTGAGTGAGAAGGAGGAATCAATTGCAGATATTAGTTACTAACTAAAAAAGTAGCATTAAGCATATCAGAGTGACTCAGCCTAAATCCTTTTTTTTTCTTCCCCCAATGCAAAATCTTGCAGAGGCAAAAGAAATTCAAAAATCCAAATTCATGAGGATCCACTGTGAGCAAACAGTCACTCGCACGACTAACTCTCTCATGACCTCGTTTCCTCTTCAGTTGCAGGGAGGGATTTTCGTCAGTTGCACAACAACAGAGGTATTAGGCTCTGGCACACAGCAGCTACCAACTGTTGGTCTGCTACAACAGCAATGAAAGAAGTTGCTTCGAGTGTGAAGAGCTTACTTTAATTATCAGACACAGGAGTCAACAGTATGATGCATTGTGCCTCTCTCTCTCTCTCTCACCCGGATATTGTGAACACAGCAAATAACTTTTAATACACAGTGGCAGCAGAACGCTATATGACTCCGACACCTCTTTTTGAGTGCCTGGATATGACAGAAGCAGCATGAACTCGGTGCAGCAGCTTAACATTAAGAGCGAGGTTGGTGCTGTTGAAACTGCAGACGAGCAAGGAGGAATTGAGAGAAGAAAATATGTCATATGAATCATTCCAGGTGGACAAGGATTTACAATATAAACGAGTGAGCAAGGAAATGGCACGGCAGAGCAGATCAGAGATGGGTAGCGAAAAGGTAATCTTGGCACTAAACACTGTAATGTTTTGTCATTCGAAGATTCTGGACAACTGCACTTTCCTTCATTGACGTATTGAATATAACTGTGTGTCTAATAGTGGGTGTCTTTAGTTCTTCTACAAAAAACACTTTCCCCGTCTAAAAGCTATCTTAAATGTGCCCTTGATCAGGGCATTTAACTGCTCCAGTGGTACAAGTTGGAGGCTTTGCTGGGCTACTGCCTCCCTTTCATCCTCCAGGTTGTTGCTTTGTATGAGAACATGATCTTCAACAGCGTTCCTGGTTAAACAAAGGAAGCTGTATGAGGGAATACAAGGGTCCTTGTATTTTGGAGTGGTTGTTTGAATCCCACTTCTATGCTAGCCCGATGGGATGTACAACATTTGGGGGTCCCTCTTGTCTTTCAAGTTCTCTCTGACTAATGATTTAAAATATGGATCATTTTTTACTTTCATGTCATGACACATAATTGGCCCATCCCACATGGGATTAAACCACAGATTTAATAGATCCTGTGGGATGATATGCAGCAAAACCAAATTGAAAGGCACCATTACTCAAACAGCATGAGCCAAAAAAAAAAAAACTGCTATCAATCCTTTAAGAAAGAAGGGTTTTCCTTCCAGAATGCTTTGGGATTATTTTTGATGCAGATGGCTCTGATAGAAATCTAACAACCTTTGAGAGAATCACTTTGCAGGAGTGGGACATGTTTCCAAATAGCGGGTGTTTTAAGAGTTTAATTTGCACTATACACTCAAAGCAGATCCAGCCCAACCTGACCTCGTCCGTAAACCTACCCATCAGGCACTAGCCTGTAAGGTCTGGCTCCAAAAGGGTGCACCGGGTTTCCAAAGCAGACCATTCCAAAGACACTGATCCATGGAGGACATTGATTTGCTCTTACTCTGGTTCCTCGTCTGACACCAATTTGTCCTGGAAGACCCTACCAGGAGCTGCTACGCCCCCCAAAAAGGTCTGTAAAATGAATTGGTCAAAATATTACAGATGAAACAGTCCCCATACCACTTAGGTTTTCACAATACCTTTATATATTAGCATTTGTGGCCATGGGGGACATAACAAAAATTTTACTGTTCAAACCTACCGTTATATAATATGCCTCCCATTATCTGGCAGGCATCTTACTGTACAGAAATCAGAAGAAACAATAAGTGTCTGCATCACTGTGGCCAGATTGTTGTTGCTTAACAAGGGGTATTTCAGTATTAGTTTTATTAGCTTTCCCTTCAAGTCAACACAGATTCCCTAACACAGCATATGGCAAAATCAGCAAGCGATGTTTTGCAGGCAATAGTGGAGGTGTTTTGCCGTGTATTTCTCAGAAATACCCTAGAGTAACAAAGTGACAAAGATAACAAATATACTTAACAAATATACTTGTTGTTCACAACACATGCAACATAGTCACACCTGTAAAGATAAGCCAAAATAACAGTCCCCGACTAGTTGGGTGTCATTGTGGCTCAAGGTTTTATAGCAAGCCCAAACATTTTCAGTGCGGCGTCTTCAATTTTCCATTAGGTAAAGATATTTGGACCCCGTGGGGAATGAGACGGTAATGATCTATGATGAAGCATGGAAACTGAAGTAAATATTCTTTCCAATCACCCAACAAATGCCATCACACTCCCACTTCTTGGGAGCGTTCACCAGTTGACTTCAGGGCTGCGCTACTGGTTTTGATATGTGTAAAACTGCAGCAAACTACCATTGAATAAAATAGTTCAACTGTATTTGCACTTTCACAATATGATAATGTAGGAGACATGAGTCATTGGCGCAGTGTTGCAGACAGTCTTTGCGTTGTTTGATTCATCGGTCCCTTAGGAGTGGAGGTGAGCAAGAGGTGAGGGATGTCCCTAAGTGCCACTTAAATGGATGCAGCAAAACTTGCCTCTGTTGAAGTAGACATGGGAAGGCTTGCGGTGGGAAGCAACTGGACCAAGGGCTAAACAGACCAATCTCCTGTTGTCACATTGAATTCTTTGATCTCTCTCGCGCTCCCTTCCTCTCTGTTTTCTGCCAATCTGTGGCTCAGAGATTCATCTGGAGTGCTATGAACTCCTCCTCTCAGTGGGCAACTGTGAGGTCCTCTGGCTGAGAGCTTTTAAAAGCCACGCGATTGCAGACCAACCTAGGGCTAGGCATTCACCTGAGACGGAGATGATTGCCATGGTAACACCCACTTCTGGACCTGCACCGGCGCCAAATAAGACACGCAGGAGGGGAAAGAGCGAGCGCCAGAGTGGGTAATCCATTTGACAACGCAATGCGCAAACATGCCAAACCTCTATGACTCTTATGTTTCAGGAAGACCCGACTCAGAGTAGATCTCCGTAGTCAACCCAGCTGACAGAGCACATATTTTATTGAGCCACCAAGGTATGAGAAAATCAGTAGAGCTTATTGGATCTTCGAATGTGAGCAATAAGGATGGAGCCCTGCCCTGAAAGCAAGAGTGCAGAACTCATAAGAAATGCAAACAAACATATTGATCACTCTAATTACCTTCATTGTCTTTCAGGGTGAAGTTGGGATTAACTGGCAGCTGGCTCGGCAAGGAAAAAAAAAAACGCTGTCCGTTGGCAAAGTCGTCCTTATCCACTGCTGTGACAGTCTGGATCACCTGTTGTTCAGAGGACACAGGGTGAATCACTCTCCAAAGACAACACCTGCGTCATTTAATTAGCCGCCGAACCATTTAGAATCACTTTTCACTCTAATTGCATGCAGGACAAGGGGCTGATTTGGTTTCGAATGCATGTCTCATGATTTGTTGATCATAATTGGTCACAGTCAGAGTTCCTCTGACCTACAGCTAACTGGTCTTGTAACATTTCCTCCTCTACCTGTGTTAGCTGCCTGAAACAGAGTGGCTGGTTGCGTCGCTAGGATTTCTGAACATTTGGCTTGTGCCGGTGGGGGGGGCTGGCATCTACCAATGACAGGCGTGCTCTCAGGGCAGCCTCACTGCCACTCTTGTCAGCTTGTTACCCCTTAATTGGAAAAAGACACAGTGAGAGCAGGGAGAGAGCTTGAATTGAGAGAAAACGGACCTGATAGCCCCTGTCACCATGGGGACTTCTTATCTTCAATGCGAGATTTGGGGGTCTACTTGAATAAGCCTCTCTCTTTAACTGTGCAGTATTAGGATGTACTTTGTGTGCGCATGAGTTAACTTATGGGGATGTCATGGTTGACAGGATCGCATCGGTGGGAGCTTTTGGCTGAGAAGAGCAGGGCTCTCTTTCTTATAGTCTTAACGGTTCCAACCTGAAATTGTAATGATTTTGTTTCCAATGTGAAGAAACGGCTAACTGTCACTCGATTACTCTTAAATAGGATAATGGGACGTTAGGAAAACAAGACGAAGCAACATAACTGGCTGTTAGTTTGAAAATGCCTGCCTGAGGAAACATCACCCCTTCGTCGGTTTCTGAGTGTGTGCAAAGTCGTTCTCCATAATGTAAGTTTTGGTTTAGGGCCTAATGACTTGTCTAATGTGTCTCTGCTCTTGTCTAAGCAATTTCTTTCCTCAAATTTCTTCAGAAATCTGGTCTGGCTACCAGCGGTTTTAAAAATACTTCACCTTATCTTTGAGTATAAAGTTTTCAATCTATTACACGCATTAAGGACTTGACAGCTTCATGTCGTTGAGCAGTGCAGTGATGTCATTGCCATGATTGACATGATTCCTCCTCTCACTGTTAACACAGGTAGAGTGTTTTTGTAATATCACACTCTTTAAATGCAAAAATCACTTCATATTATTTACTGGCAGAACAGTTTCAGCACCTGCTGTTCACTGCAACCTTGATTTCTGACTGACACTGAGGATGGCACCTGCCAAACTTAAATTTTGTCTAAATGTGAATTTTGTGAATCATTATACCCCTTCCAGTAATGCATGGTCACAATTTTGCTAACACCACATAACACAACAGTTCAAATTAAGACTGAAGCTGTTTAAGAGGACTCTGTTTTAAAGGACTGATAAAGTTGTATGTTATTTTTGATATCAGAGCATCTTGGAGTTTATTATAACAGTTAAACTGAGGCCACTTACCAAAGGAAAAGAGATGTTGTGTTCATCCATTTTTTTAAGTGTTGTTTGCAGTCATTTTAATTAATGGATTGGTCCATTTTACTGGTGGCTGGTTACCTGCAGTTCAATAGACCCTGAGCACCGATTTAGGACAGAGCTTTAACTCTTAAGTGGAACTAGTTCTCTACCAGTGATTCTACAATTTTGATGGGCACCTGCCAATCAGTGAGAAGATTTTCCATGTCCATGGTATAAAAATTGAAATGCTAAATGGTTTAATGAGCAGCTCTAGTCTTTCACGTGTGCCACTGACTCATTCAACATATTCCTCCCGCTTAATCCCCTGGGCCAAGAACCCTGAGGCTATAATGCAACTTTAATTCACATTTAATGTGAACTTTAATTCAAACTTTTCTCCCACAAGCTTGAAACTATTAAAAATGTATTCAGTTGTGTCTTCCCAAGTCTTTACTCCATCGTTCTCTGCCGAACCACCCTTTCAGCCATACCCATGCTGCTGATTGCTCTATATCTCAAAAACCTTCTTAATTCGGATGAATCAAAGACTACTGAGCGCAAATTGGAATGAGCTTCGATTTAGAGCTGTCATGGTTTGCTGCTAAGACACTCATTTTGAATGAGGGATGATTAAGCAGCTCTGCCCAATGCCTTTACAGTCTCTTGCTGCTCAGCTCCCAGCGAGCAACCCAAACGTCTGAGGGAAACAATAGTTTAGTGCAGAATGCATGTGGTTGGGAGACTGAGGTTAATGCACAGCTCTCAACACTTTCCGTCTGTGGTGTGGAACCTGTGAGGCGCGAGAGCGATGCAAAAACTGAAATAGAGACAGAAAGAGCTGTTTGCAGATTTTTCTAGGTGAATCCTCGATGCCCACCTGTCCCGGCCTTGAGCTCTCACACACAATGACCTCCTCGTCTGTAGCTATTTCGGGCGGATTGTCGTTGACGTCCAGCACCTGGACGGTAACAGGAACGTGGCTGAAAAGGCTGGGGTTGTCTGCGGCAAAGAGAGAACAAGTGACAAAGAAGATGAAAGTCAAATGCAAGCCTTAATGACAAAGCAGAGCGTCAACATTGTAATTTTAAACTGGGACACACTGCTCTTCTTGTTAGACAGCTTATGGCTTTTGTCTTAGGCTGTGCCGCTATAAAAGCACTGAGGGATGCAACGTTGCAGAAGGCAATTTTGTGCATTAAAGCACATCTGATAATCTTTGTGCAGCATTTTCTAGCCCCAGTTGGTGTTCGTTCTTGTGATGCATCATTTGCCCCTTGTACTGCACGAGCAACTTATGAAGCATGTAAATCATATGCCTTACTTCCTCTCGTTACACTTCCACTCAGCAAAAACATCTTGTTTTTGAGAAATGTGTTAAAATTTACACAAACTAAACGATTTATGTTCAATATCGTGGTCTGGTCCATTGTGGTGGTTGAGCTACCGTCACACTTCTCCCAAAACACAGCCTAAAAACACACACAGAGCAAATCTCTTAACCCTCAAACCCGTGAACGGAAGACGAGCAGTAGCTTCCAGGTGCGAGTATGTTTTAGAGTGCGAGTGTGCAGCAAGACAGTGCTGAGAAATAGCATGCAAACTCAGCAAAACCTTCCTTGAATAGAAAAGAGTCATGCAGGTGTGGCAGTGTTTTATTTACTTTATCTTGTCCATAAAGATTTTCATGCATTGTGATTTTTCAGCACCTAAAGATATTGCACCCACTGTAGCATAGGACAGCTCTCTGTGCTTTTATTTATCATTATATTTATTCTCTAATTCACTCACTATTGTCTGTCTACTCCTGGTGGCCATTAGAAGGCAGGGTAACGTCTCTGCAGGGTGGTTTGCAACGAACTGCGCAGGGCGCATTGTGTCTATGACACTGTGTGTCCCGACGCATTCAAGAGTGACAACAATTTATCTTTTCGCCTTTTGACAGTGTCTTGGCATGTAACTGTATCCCTGAATACTAAGGAGAGGTGCAGCGATAAAGAAACATTAGCATGCAGCACCTCTGTCGGCTGGCAAGAGATTTGCCTAATTGTGATTACAAATTACCCAAGTTACCTGATAGCAATTCTTTAAGTTAGCGGGGCCTGCATTGATTTAATTAATTTTCAGTGTAGGAAAGGACAATGAAACAATTGGGACTGATTTGATTTTGTAGTTAATTATAAGAAAAATACACTCTAACCTATTTGAATACCCTCTAATCAATATGCAAATGATCTGCTCTCTCCTGACTTTAATTCTTAATTTCACTATTAACTCACCTGCTACGGGGCTGCGTTTGAATACCGTTAGTGATTGCGATGTTACTGCTAATAATGCTAAACATCTTGCTGCTCTAAAAATGGTGTAAAAAAGCCTATTGGAATGTAAACAGTGCAATGAATGTTATCACACGTCTGCTTAACTATTGACCAGGGATATAGACATTTGAAGCACACTCTTCAGCTCAACCATGTCAGTGATTTAAAAATCATAAAAATACAATATGAAACAAATGTTTTTCCTTGTTGAATGCTTTGAAGTGGGATATTTTCATAGCATGACTCAAATAAATAAGGTATTTACTCAGGTATTTATTTTATTACAGCCACATATTTTATCAGACTTGATGAACCCTTATAGCCCTTGTTTTTGCGCATTATTTCCAAACATGTAATGTGCAGAACTGCTGACTGCTGCAGTGCATGTGTGGCCATTAATAACATGTGACCTGTGTCTGTTAATACGACACGTTGAAGTGCATATGTGAATATAATCTGCTCAGTGCCTGAAGGGTGCTGCTGTTTTTATTCTGCAGGTAAAGGGAGAGTGCGCAGTGAAGATTCATATAGTAATTTCTTTTTATGGAAGCTTTATTTTGTTGATATTGATTTTGACTCCAATTTTACACGCTATGAATTTGAATCTGGACTGCTGTCTGATTATATGATGCCCCTCAGGGTGTGTTGTTATCTTGTGGGAAAGGGGGTAAAAAAAAAAAAGACTCTTATTCTTTGATTTCTACTCGTTAAATGAGGAACAAAACTCGCCCATGATTTGAATGCACTTCTGATAACGATTAATAATGTCTCCTATTAGCTTGGGGCTAAACACGATGAGCAATCTCTGTTAAGTGCTTCTTTCTGGCAACTGCATAACAGTATTTCATCTGTTTACGACAGTCTCTGAAGGTGTGGAACGCACCCTGGTTATTTCAATACTTGCACATCTGTATCTGCTTATTTACCTACTGTGTTTGTAAAATCTGTTTTTAGTATGAATGTCAATATGAAGGCAAAAATATGTAGACAATTCTAAATTAAAGTGCCTTTAAACCTGATGAAATTGTAGGTCTACAACTACGTTAAAATAGCTACTTCAAAACAGCACCAACACAGAACTAGGACATCGTCAAGTTTCCAAATGTTCTTCAACTTTCCAAGATGAAAATGGAATCTGAATCCGTTTGTCCAACAGGAAGTAGGACGCATGGCAAGAAATTCTGAGCTGAAGAAAGCCTATGTGTGCTCACTCACATAAGAGCAAACATAACGCAGCAGGAGAATTACGTGCACTCGCCCCACTTGTAAACATTCAGATTATGGGAAGCAACCTGGGTACCTACCAACCTCCGAGGCCACCACAGTGATGTTGTGCCAAGACATGTCTTCCCTGTCCAGAGGCTGTGTCGTCCGTACAACGCCACTGCTTTCATCAATTCTGAAGTACCTTACTCCTTCCTCTTTGCTGTCCAAGAAATACCTATTAGGAAAAGGGAATTAAGATGTTATATATCCACTCCACATGCATGTTTGCTTTAAACACAGGAATGGAAAAGATAAGGTACAAGAGGTCATCAAGGTTGCAGCGGATAATCTGCAGGCTACCGGGCACAGTAACGTGGTGGAGCCCAGAAAGCACAGGTGTTCTCGACTCTCAGGTTAAAACTGAGCTAAATGTGATTGAAAGCTGAAGTTTGGGTTATACTGTATATTACCACTGTTTCTAATGCATTTAATTGACAAAAATTTTTAACTTGTGTTTAAGACCTTGAATTATAGTTACTTTAGCTTTTCCAGGCTCCGTTTGAATAGACATTTAATCCTGTTGGTTTGAAACTTCAAAGAGTAATTTGGACCTTGATGGGTCCCGTCAGCGGTCCTATTGGTATTCTACAGGGGAAATTTTTATTTTTTTTTAATTTATCATATATTTGGTATCAATCCTGGAAAAGAAAACACTTACATTAATGACAACAAAACCATGCAGTGGAATGAATGAAGCGCAGATGCAGCACAAGCCAGAGGGGGATGTTCTTACGCTTCTGTGATTTTCAAAGCCTGGTCCCACCACTAACGTATCCACATAGAATAATCCCTAGTGCTTTTAAATGGACTTAAGGACTCGACAGAAAGTTCTTTAAAATACATATTTCTAAGTCAAGAGCAATTATCGTCAATATTTAATAACGACAAACGCGATGTTCTGCTGGCATTGTTTACACGGCTGTAATGGCTTTCTGTTATCCTACTGGAAGCAAAGCAGCCTGTGGAATACAAAGCAGAGACGGGCTCAGCTGCTCCTCTCATGAGTTCAAGCACGAAATGAGCATTGACTGTGAATTCCCTAATTTAGCTCTTAATGACCTATTTACACCTTTAATCCACCATTCACTCTCCTGAGTAATATGGTCTAAGTCGACATTTTTCAATTGACACGAGCGATGGAAAAGGTATAGGGGCATTAGTGCCGGGATTGCATTTATTTGAAATAATGAACTTTTCTTTTTTCTTGAGCTTGGATTGCTTACAAGTGTACCAAGCACCCTCAGTAGAAACCTTGTCATGATTTATTAAATGCTCGGGCTCATAATACTGCGAGGGCGTTCCAGCTGTAACAGCGAGAGTTTAGGTGCTAAGCATTTGCTTGTCAAGAAGAAGAAACGCGTTTCAATTCAAATATGTTCAATAAGTGTGATGCAATCAAGTGTCTTGTTTGGTAGCCATTCCTGGCGTTTCATCATTGCCTATTTAAACCTCACTACTGTCCCCAGTTTATTTGACATCACAGCTGTTTTGTCAGTTAATACGAGCTGCATTGAAGCCACGCGGTGCTTTATAGTAACCAGGTCTAGAAGTCTTCCCAACTGTTCCTGATGATTATGGTGATGTCCATGAGCCACCAGAGGCAATGAGGCATCAAGACTTTGCTTGACTATTTAGAATCAGTCGATTTCAGACCAACATTTCAAATGTCGCTTGAGCGACGTGTTTATTTCATTGCACGCACGGGCAAACGTGTGATGATCAAAGAGCACCAAATACCGATCCCTGCTGCATACTGATGCCAACTCAGGGAGCAGTGGGACAGTGGTTTCGCTTCTTTCCCTGGGTTCAAGTGGATGTCGCTGAAATGCTTCCCGCTGCCGTCTGCTTTATGTGGCGAACATTGGGAGGGATGTACTGTGTAAAATGACAGGGAGGAGGTATCCCACAAGGAGAGCAAGGGAACTCTTTCATATGTAGATTGCCTCCTTGTTTCTCACAAAGTCTTAAGATCCTCACATGAATCAAAGGATAATTTTTCCACGGGGGAGGGGACAGTAGTATGGTCATGAGTTTCTGCTTAATGCTGTTTAGAAAACCGTGTGTTCCTCCGCAGCCTATGGCAAGGCTTTAGACTATGATCCTATAACACATCATAGCAAGAGAAGATTGCTTCTTATTGATATAACAGCAATACATCTCATGAGCTGCTCCATGTTTACAGCTACTAAATCATTTACGCCAAAGCTACAGAGGGAATTCATATTAACAAAAGTGGTGCAGAGTTGCTGGAGTGTAATGTCATGAAACGAGGTACCTGTGCAGAGCGCAAACTAGGATTAGTCCACTGCCTAAGGGTAATATCAATATTTTTTTCAGCAGTACACAAGCATGTGTTTAGAGCCCAACAAATGTTCTAAGCAGTTGTATTGCCTCGGGTTACTTTGGCGGCTTGCAGACAACATAACCATCTATCTGCCGACGCCAAAATAACTGAAAGATTCACTATGCATGTTGCTGACTTTTAGAGGGGATGTGAGACGTTAAGGGCATGTATAGTATCAGGAACACACAGGAGGCTATTAAACATATCGCAGTACATCGTCAAATCTATCTGACATTAAAGCTCTATATTGGTATGACTCAAGACAAGTTCAAAGCCAATTGAAACAATCATAAATTTGGCAGACTTAATATTTTCAAAATTGTCACATGGTGCTTACAGACACAAAACATATGCTACTGCGTACGTTGATATGTGTACATATTATCAGATACATGTGCCAACTACAGTGTCAAGTGGTAGCTTTAAATGCTTATCTCTAAAATGCAGAGATACGATGTGCAAATTGGGAGTTGTTTGTCGACAAACATTTCTTGGAGGCAGAAATAATCTTATTAGTCGATTTAAACCTCAGTGGGCAAATCAAGAGATATCTCGCTGGTAAACCTGAATGCCCAAAAAAAGAAAATCAAAAGATGAATGAATAAATAAATTAAGCAAGAGCTTCCTGATAAACTGCGACCAGTTTTGACAAAAACTGGCGTCCTCATTATCAAGATCCTTGCATGGAAAACGCATATGGTAACCAGGCTTTTAAGAATATGGTATGTCCTTAAAAAACTTAAAAAATAAATAAAAGCACATTTCTTGCGTCCAATTAGTTGAACAAAGTGACAGTTATGCTGGCTGCCGATCACAGCTGAAAGAGCGTTCAGCCTCAAAATAAGCCTCATAATATTAGCACCTCTCTTACCGCTTGCTTATGCAGTGGGCTCGTCTGATATTTCTTAACAAGAGGGCTTCAGATCTCAATTCTATGCAAAGATGCACAACTAATAAGCCGGTGTGCTTGCAGAGCTGCTCTGCCTGTGAACGCCTGTAATCATTTCTGCAGATCGTGTATGTGCTGTGCACACATGGGAGTTAAAGTGTCTTACTTGACAGGACTGTTCCTGCTGTCAGGGTCTCGAGCCGTTACAGCGCCCACCTCTGTGCCACTTGGGGAGTTCTCATATGCGTCCATGATATAATGATCTATAGAAAAGACAGGGGCTTCGTCCACATCCCCAACTGTGATTTTAAGGGTGGCAGTGTCTTTGAAAGAACCAAGATAGGAAAAACGAGGATCCACATGTGTGTTCACCCCCTCGATGTGCAGAGTGTAGGTCTTCTTTCGCTCGTAGTTCAGAGGCTGTTGGGAAAAGGCACCATAGGG
The DNA here is from genome assembly GCA_036023855.1 of Gadopsis marmoratus. Lineage (NCBI taxonomy): Eukaryota > Metazoa > Chordata > Actinopteri > Centrarchiformes > Percichthyidae > Gadopsis > Gadopsis marmoratus. Next base: position 52,925 of record JAVQJF010056517.1, read on the forward strand.
AGATATGATTACTGCACTCATAGTGCAGAGTAGTTACACTTTATCTGGATGGTAACAGCAAGTGAAGGCTAACTTAGGGCTGTAGTCGGTTTGCAGTAAGATGAGTGTACGTACGGACTAAGCATCATTCTGAGTTTGTTTTTACTGTTTTCTTCTGTGGATTACTACAAAGAAATGAAACGAAAATACACCAATATTTACTAAACAAAATCAGTAAATGTAATTAAAGAATATATTAGTTGTCTGAGAGCTGCAATTTTATTGCCATGTGTGTGTGGACGAGAAATCTTATTTTAGTGCATGATATGTTTAGCTGCATGGACAATTACAATCCTGTGGGAAAGGATTTAATATAAATTCAACACTGCTACAAAAGAGCCTTTAGACCGAAACTTTGAATGCATTTCCAACCTCATACACCCATAAACCCATCTTATTGGTTTAAAATATTTTTTACTTGTGGAACGTTCCTCTTCTTCTGTTCCTCAATTATTGAAGCATTGCTCCATTTTTAAAGTGCATTACTTCCACCAACTGTTGCCACCGTCTGCTGATGGCAGAAGTGTGCATGCAAATGCAAATACGATCCAACAATGTGAGGACCTGCCCATCAGAACATTGCCTTTACAGCACCGCCTATGGTCAGAACTCTCCGCAGCTGACACACGTGGCCATTTCCTAATATATTTTCCTGAGGATACTTTCTGTGTTGTAGACAGTATGTTCTTACCTTTTTGAGGCTGATGATTCCCTCTCTCGTGTCCCTGTCTGTGGATATGGAGAACATGTTGGCCCCCTCTGAGTTAATGATGCTGTACTTGATGTCTGCATTGATGCCAAGGTCCTCATCATTGGCTTTGATCTTCCCCACCGGTTTGCCTACTTGAGCTGATTCAGGGACGTACAGCTGGTAATTTTCTGCGGATGATGAGGATGTGTACCCATTTAGAGACAGCAGAAAACTGTTTTAAACAGAAGCTGATCTGCCCCGCATCGTTGTCTGGATGTTCTACTACAAGGGCTTGGCTAAGAAATCTGATTCTGTCACCATTTGTTCCTGAGGGAACGTCATTAAAAAATCTCTGCAGTGCTTCAATTGACATTAAATACTAGTTGATAGCACTGCAATGGAGCGGATCAAACTCTCAGGCAGACGATTATTCAGAAAATGTTGATGGTTTTGAAATAGTTTGTCACTGCAGCACAAAATGATCAAACTCAGAGCCGTGGGGGGGGGGTTGGTGCTTGATGAGGCACGTTCAAAGACAAAGAGTCATAACTTTATCATTAGTTAAATATATCATTAAAATGGAGAAAATTCAGACTGCAAAACAGAGGGTTTTGATGAATGCTAGTCTAATTTAGCTAATTATGGAGAATTTAACTGCAATATTAGACTACTGTGTCACAATAATTAAGTACCATACATCATAGCGAGGAATGCTAAGTAGTTCTATGAGGGGAAGCCTCAATAATCCTAAACCTTCCAAGACTGATATACGGTTAATCAATGCATGCAAAAAAATCACAATTAAAACAATTTTGTCTGTTTCCTCAGCAAAAACAGTGAAGACACTGTAAAGGATAATCTGCCTGTCGCTAATGGGCAAACATATCGGCACTTTACCGCCGCAGTGTGAATGACTTCTCACAGTTACTTGCCGTCGTTCCACTTCCACGTGGGAAATACATTTCTGGAATTCTTCTTAGAAATTCTTTTCAGGTAATGCAACTGCCTCGGGGCATCTGTAGTGGAGGTCTCGTGCTCGAGGCCCAAAACGGCTGAGAACAGCTGATTAGGTTTCCAGCCACAGCTTGGCCATTTAACATATTAGCAGCTAATGTATTCAGTTTAGTAGCAGTGGTAGCAAATTTACATTACCACTGGTTATTTTGCTAAATTACCCTTCTGGCTACTTAACTAGCAAAGATGACAAAAGGCAACAATTTTCTCAAGAGATAGAGCCTATGGCCAAAGCCGAGTCTTCCAGGTTCCTAAATGTAATGCACCTCACTCCCAACGCCAACACCTCTCTATATTTAGCAGTACAGTGTTCTTATACCTGTATCGTGTTAGCTGGAGTGTCGTATTCGGTTTGCATTGTGTACATACTTTGGGGGAACTTGGGCGGGTTGTCGTTGATGTCTGTCAGAGTGATGTTGATGGTGGTGGAGCCGGAGAGGCCTCCGACCTGGCCTGCCATGTCTTTGGCTTGGATAACAACGGTGTAGTGTTCTCTGGCTTCCCGGTCCATGTTAGCTAAGGCAGTCCTGATGATTCCTGCATGGTTGGGAGGAAAACAAACCATTTCAGCTAAAGTAGGTATTTATAGGTTGCTGTCACTCTACACCCCCCCCCCCATATATCGTTTGTTGCCTCTCTCTACCCAACCGGTCGAGGCAGATGACCGCACACCAAGAGCCTGGTTCTGCCTGAGGTTTCTGCCTGTTAAAAGGCAGTGCTTCCTTGCCACTGTCTCCTAGTGCTGCTCATGGTGGAATTTTTGGGTCTATACATATAGAGTTGGTCTAGACTTGCTCTGTATTAACTCTGTATTAACTCACTATGATATAGCGCTATATAAATAAAACTGAACTGAATTGAATAGGTTCTCTCGTGGCAGGAGACATTTTTTTACAACCTGCATAATAAAAAAATGCTGTTCGCCACAAACTCATCAAGTAAAATAGCCCACTAATAAATATATGCATAGGTCAGACACAGCAAAACGGAGCAATAGGATCAAGACACGAAAATAGATCACTGTTGAAGATAACACTGATATTGCCCTAATACTTTCCCCAGCAAACCTTCCTGCAGTTACGGACTACTCATAAGGCGCCGTATCACACTTTGCTTTAAAGACACCACAAAATGCTTCTTTCATCTTTGATTCTCCTGGTCTCTCATTGTCAAGGTTAGCCTTTCCCCACTTTTCATTACATTTTTAATGACTACGCAACCTTGGATCGCGGCACAATGAAACTTTCTACGGCACCCACTCAATCACATTTATTACTACAATAACACGGCAAACACAGCCATGAACTTTCACAATTCTAACTCAGTGATATATGGCTGCACCTCTGCCCACTACAGAGAAACCGTACGCAGGTAAATTGCAACGCAGTAACGAGCCAAAAGATGGGCAGAGTATTCGTTTCCCGTGTTGCTGGCTGGATGTAATGGCTGCATGTCTGTCTATATTAGTTTTTTGTGTGTGTCTATATCTGTGCCAGAGGGTTAATTCGCCATCTTTGCTCCTGAAACTAGATCACCACATGGCGCCTGATTTAATATGTTCTACCAGTTACATCAGTGTTCATTGTAAATCCTGCTTTTCCCCAGAGCCAACGCCCTCTGGCAACCATTGAACTTGTGTTCTTGTGAACTTGTGACCCCTGCAATAATACACAGCAGCTGACCAGGAGCACTGAGACCTGGGATGGCGTTGATCATGATGGGAAATGGACTTTTGCTGCTGTTGCCGCCTGTTGCGAGTGGAAATCACAACAGAAGGCGACGTATGATAACAGGGCTTTAGAGGATGAATCAAGGCGTCACTAAACATAACTGAAACCTGGAGAAAATGTAGTTTTTTGATTTTTTTCTTTTTTATGTTTACAGCAGAAAGTGGTGATCGCATGTTTTGCATGACTCACATGATGAATAACTAAATCTATTTTTACCCATTTGTTTTGTGAAGAAGCCAAGGACGCCAAATTTGGATCGTGCTACAGTCTTACTCCACTCCCACTGCTTATTTTCATTCTACTCTGGGATGCAAGATGAATGCAATTAGCCCCTTTACTTGGTCTTTGCAGGCAAAAGATCATTCTCGCTATTACACAACGCTGCCCCCTTCTGACTCCAAATTAATGTTAATGGCGCTCAAGTTTGCAATATCAACTTAAAAGATGATAATGTTCTATTTACAGGTTGTTTTTGCTGACGCCAAGTGGACAAAAAATCAGCTATTGCAGGTTTAATGCAAGTGGTTACTGTATACAGTTTCATCAGAAAGCTTTACATTTGGTAGGAGACAGAAAAATGCTTGGACACATGCTGCTGGTTAATACATACAAAAATGACTAAAGACCTAATCCACTTACATATGGACTTTCCTTACAGCTATGGTCATGATGCTTAAAAACCCTTTCATTAGTTTAACATTTTTTGCATTAAAACTGTATCGGACCAAGTATAGAAAATGCAGAGTACATCTACAACTGCCTCAGATGACTGACCAAGTAAATGATCACTTAAACCAATTTTTGTGTCAGTTCTGTTTCCAATTCAAACCTTGACAGCACGAAATTCAGTTTTATGGTTTCCTAATTTCACAAAAGAGACAACTATAGCTGTCTTATACAAAAGGTAATTTTCCTCCCGTTCTTTCTTCAAGACTCTGTAGACAGAAAATAATCCACTCGCCTCAGGCGGAATAATCATTAAAAGTGGGTCAAGGAGCAACGCAGCCAACAGTATCCAGATCCAGGGGATCTTAGGTTACACATCATCTGTCACACTGAGCTGTGGCTGATGTTCCATAGACCGCCTGCCATATAGACCAGCAAGCTGGACTCATCAGCGGTGAATTAACAAAGAGGGAAATTTTATTACAAATAGCATGATGCATCAGAATGGAATAGTAATATTTTACAAGGAGTCGGTGTTCTGCTGAAAATTTGCTTAAAAAGAGTTAAGCCAAAGTCAGATGATTTTTTAATCTCCACAATGTAACCTATAAAAATATAAACTTGACAAGGTGATGGAGTTTCTACAAATGAGCTGTCAATAGAGTTTCTCCCGCTGCATCTACAGTGGTATGAATAAACCCTAACCTATTGATTCCTCCTGTTGGTATTTCTCTGGTGGCTGACGCTCCCAGACTTTTTCCATAAAAAGGACAGAATCGGTTGACCGGTTAAGAAAGATTTTTCCAATGTAAAATGTCACAGTATACTCCTCATGTCCTCGCAGAAACCCTACTTGTTAAGATGTTGTGAGACAAGAGGAAAAACTAGATTCAGCCACTTTTCCTTTTCGTAACATACTTTCAAACATATTGCAGTGGCTCAGTCTGTTTTGTGTACCAACTGTGATGGTGTCTACTGCTCGTACGGTGTCATTTTGTGTGTATTAGTCCTGCTTGCAAAAGAACAACCGTTAAGTGGGGCAGCAAGCTAGACAGACACTAATGTGTTGCAGGGCTTTATTCCAAGGGATATCAAAGCAAATAAATGTGCTTTGACCACCAGGTAGATTCTTCTCTGACACAATATAAAAATATTGCATAACAGCTACATTTGCATTTTGTTCTCTCTGCCCATTAGTTATTGATTTAAAAGTACTAAAAGTGGTTACATATTGTAGCTCTGGTTCTAATTAAATGGGAGTCAATTATGCTCTAACAAATTCTGTCTTTCAAACGGCGACAGACTCTATGCTTGCAACAACATGTAAAGTATTGTATTTTTGCCACACTGTTCTTTTCAAATGCCACGTCTCATCGTGGATCTACTGCGTTTCTTGGTTTCAAAACTAATTAAAGTGCTTGCAGCTGCTATCCTGTAATGATGTGGGCTCTGCAAACTCTATTGGACCTTTGTTATTAACTGGAACCTTAACATTACTTAACCCGGGGTCCTTGAGACACACAGACCTTGGCAAGTGGCCAAGCTTTCCATTAAAACAACACCAAGACTGACGATCTGACCTTTCAAGTCTCTTATTACCCCCCTTACTCATGAAGGAGCATCGCTCCTGAGCAATATTTCACAGCAGCGGGGTTTAGGAACAATGAGCACACACTAAAAACTATGAGGTTTTCTTTTATGGCTTTGGGAAACCCACCGTTGAAGATGATCTGCTGTCGATCACGTGTCATTATGCAACCAAATGCGAAGCCCTGCCATTTCTGACCATTCAGAGACAAAGAAAACACTCGCCAGGAAGAGAAATGTGCGACCGCCTGGGAATGTGCGGGAACACGTCCACAGCTGATGCGGTGCAGCTACGTTACAAATGTGCCATCACTGAACTGCAGTCGTTCTTAAAGCAAATTCTTTAACAATACAGAAACGGCCACATTGGAATTCTTTGGAACGTGCGAGTACCTGAAGGTATGTCAGCACTTTGACGTGAGGATCGCACCCTCTGAACTCCCTTTCCTTACCATTCCTGAGCCGTAGCACCTCAGATACTCTCTAAATCTCTATGGAGCTCGTCAGTTAATTTAGAAAATAATTGAGAAAGAGCTGACTTCCTTGAACCTGGGCCCATTTGACACAGCGAGGTGGTTAGCCTTTTCCTCAACCTCCCCAGTCTATTAAGAGTTGATACCATCACACTATCCACCTCTTTGTCTGGCTGGAAACTTCTAAAGGAGGACAATCTCCTGAGTGAACAAAAAGGATTATAGGAGATTACTAAAGCGCTCTTCAATCTCCAGCTTCGGGAATCTTGGTTTTTGGCCCATCCAATACGATGTTATCCCCGTGTGTCTGCACTCTTACAGCATTTCTGGAGAAAGGGTAGATAACGGCAACAAAAGCAGCTACAAAAATCATATTACTGCACCTTTTCTTTTTACTTTACAACTATTTTCCTATTCATATATCGGATCACATTTATATCTGATTGGGAATAACCGGGTGGACTGCTCAAGACTGCGTCGCGACTGATTGAGAAAGAGGCAGCTTGTTCCTTGATCTCACCAGGGGCAAGCCTTAATCCATGAGTCGCAAAAAACGTCTTGATCTGTGTCATCTCCTTCAATAAACTCCAACACCCGCAAATCCCAGATCAGCAGAGAAATTAGCCTATTTAGGATGCAAAAGGGACTTGGGGGTTCGGCAGTGCGGAGTGTCTTTGCATGTGAGTGTGTTCGGCGAGCACAGATGTAAGCTGGGGTTGGGGGAGCGTTCGACTATGAGACTCAAGGGGAACAACCTTGATGTCTCTGCGGGTAAGTGACAGATGCACAGTAGTGATGGGAAAGACAGGCGTTACATCCCGACTATAAAAGGGGTGAATGCAGCCACCGTCTAAGGAGTGCTTTTGCTGAGATGTAGAAAGCGCTTATGAAAACTGTTGGCTTGCAGTTTTGAGATTTGCAAACCATGTAATCAGGTGAATTCATTGCAGCAAGCGTTCTTAGCACAGTTAGCATGTCACTTAGCATACGCGACTGGTCTGGTGATGTGGCAAGCTAATAATGTAAGAGAACAGTGACAGAGCTTTCTCAGAGTGAGCCTGTCAAATATGCATCCAGGGGCCATTTTTGACTTTAGCATCCTGTGTGATTTACATGCAGGGTGCAGATAGAGGCTCCCTAATACACTGTTGTCCTTGTGCATCTGCTCTTGTTACCGTCCAAAATCCCCAGACAAGCCACAGCATAAGTAGCAGGTAGGGGGGCTCAGGGTCCTCTAAAAAGTACACCTTGCCAGGGTTTGTCGCTGCTGTTCAGAAGTCTTGACTGTAGCGAACCTCGGTCGCCATCAAGCTTCTTGGCAAAATGCAATACGTATTAAAAATTTAAAGGGATATTTGACATTTCGGGAAGAACCCTTATTCCCTTTTGTGCAAAGAAGATCGATACTCTCATATCTGTCGAGAGCGGTATCAATCTTCTCATCTAATCGGCAGCAAAACAAATAAGCACATTTCCCCCAAATGTTAAACGTATTCCTCTAAATCAATTGCAAGGAAATCACAAATGAATTCCTGTTTATTGGTTACGAATATTAAAAACTGGGGTTGCTTCTAACCTGCAGCCTCCACATGGGGTAACTCCGGCTAGAAACGGATTGCAGAAAATGGTATTGAATTAAGAGTCTGCAGGCTTTCACTCCAGCCACATACGGCACCACGTGACTTCACTGGTTAGTCGCTCCCCTCTTTTTGAAGATGTGATAATCAGTGGCCTTTATCGCTGTATTGTGCAGGTGGAAAGAGAAGAAACGCAGAGACTCTGTGCTTCACCAACCAACGAGCGGTTTATCCACACACACCTCACTGTGCTGTATGTGATGCCATGGGGACACCATCCAATTTTGATTTTGCACACAATCTGCATGCGATTTGAGAGGGCTGAGCAAGGGTCTTTATTGAGTGTAATATTTCAGTCTTCATCATGTGATATACATATTGTGTGCTATTTCTGAATAATTGATTAGATGGATCAGTCATTCATTCATCAATTCTCATCTTAATACCGAAAGCTGGAATGTTGGTCTGTTAACCATGACATAGTACACAGCTTTTTCTTATTTAAATGCGACAGTGTTGGCCTTAGCCAGCACCTGTACTTTTGCATGTGCTCTTCACTTACTTTTTTCACAAAATAAATGACTTTGATTACTTGGTTAATAGGTTAATGGCTTTATCGAGCTGTGTTACGATGTTAAATCATACATATAAAGCATACTGGTCAATTGGGAGTGCCTCTCTCACGCCACCACATAATCTGCACCGACACAATGGATCGTTGGAATTACACCTCGTATTGCTCGGATGAGCCACAATCTTATTACCTATCCAAATGTCAATCGCGCATGATGAGTACTTACAGGCAACGTTTGCATTTTACGTGAACTCTTGGAGGCATTATTCATGAAGAAGAATTATAAAGGCCACACAAATGATTTTGGATTGAGGAATTATTATAATGCGCTGCAAAGCTGCTACATTTGTTTCCTTCTGCCCACATCTTTCCCCTCAGGCCTCCCATCGCTATCAGTTGTATCAGTTGCATTTCTGTCTTTACAAAGTCTGTGTCATGCTCATTTATTTCTTCAGCGAAGTAAATCTAATCCCAAATTCCTATCTCTCCCGTTTTTTGCAGGCTGCATGACACCATCACGGATGCATCAATTACAATTTAGCATACGTTTCCAGTGGCGACAAGCAGCTGCCTCAATGCTGTTCTCTGAGTTAATTAGTCAGTTGAGAAGTATGATCTCAGTGTTTTTCTTTGTATCGAGTTATTAAAATGTCTGGCTTAGTTATCTGACTTTGAAATGCAGAATGTGCAATGGAATTTGCGTCTAGGTTGGTAAACTATTTAATAGAGTTATTGGTAATTCAGGCTCTGGTGTGATTCTAGACAAATCAACCTGGAAATGTGGTAAACTTATGTTTCTTTGATATAAAAGCCATGTGCTTTGCAAAAACATGTGGTAATGTTGTTTTGCAGATCATGTCCTAATGAGCATCGCTTATCATATTTGATGTCTCCACAATCTTGAACGCATGAATGGTTTTGCTTTTGATAGATAACTTTAATATGCTTATCCCTGTGTACAAAACAAATCTCTTTAAATCTGGGAATGGTAGCCATACTTTGCTCATTTCAAACACACAGTGTACTTTAGTGTACTTACAGGTGATCATGACAATGAGTAGTATCAGAAACAGGCTAATCAAGAAGATGCAACAGACTTAAACAATTTGAAAAGCTGAAATACTAAAGTGTCAGAGAGATAACCATTCTTCTTGTTTTAACTTGTCTCTCAACTGTATGGAAGTTCACTATTAAATCACTGCAGTACCCCTTTAATTTAACTTTTAAAACCCAAATGACGTGACCATTCAATATATATAGACACATATATATGTCTATATATATACACACATACATATATATATGCAAACACACATACATATACATATATAGATAAATATATATATATATATATGTATATGTATATATATATATAGTCATGCAATATTTCAGGCATAAAGTCATTACATATTGTAGCAATACCCGCAGATGCTCTTTGGTTTTATTAGGGACATTAATCTGCACTACTTGAACAGCTGCAAGGCTTCACAAATACTTAATGGGGTATTTGGTATCAGAAGCTGGTATCAAGTTTCTGATTTCTTTGACAAGGCAGCCTGTTATATAAGCCCTTTATCCCGTTCTAAGGTCGAAAAGTGCTATATACTGTAACTGCGGTCGATTCACCATTTAAAATAATTCCCAAACAGTCAGACAGGCCAATCATTTCAGCCGCTGGTGGGGTCGAGATGGATGTTATCAAAACCACTAAGCCAGGGAGCCGAAACAGGTAAAACTGTTCACTTTGTTGCTTGCTGAGGATTTGGGTCAAGTCTGAGATGGTCCTTTGGGGATTCCTTCAGCACCATATGTGCAGGCCAAATGCTATCATTACCCTCTGTCCTTAAATGATCTCTCCCTCTACCTCGTGGGTCTTGTAAAATCTGTCACTGCTTCATCAGGCCACCAGACCAAGGTCAAATGGGAAGACTTTGAGTGTGTGTGTGTGTGCTTGCATGTGAGTGTTCTTTTAATCCTGCTAATGACATATGAATTCCCCATGACAGTGTCTCTACAGTTTAAGCATGGTGGGAGCCAGGTACATGTGGATACGAGGAGGTGCAAGCAAGCTAATGCACTGTGCTACAGATGCAGGAGCGGCTCCAGCTCCCCAGTGTGGCGCTCAAACGTGGCAGCACGCCAACACAAATGCTTTCAGACTTGGGTTTGGCATATTAAACATCACATGCAAGTGCAACTCCCTCCATGTGCACACTTCCCACTGGCCGCTGGAGTTCCTTGTCCTAATTTGGGGGAGGAGGGTGGTTTGCAAGCGGAGAAAACAACAGCCGACTTGTATAAATTAATCGCGTGGGTGGTGCTGTGCAGCTAGCTGCCTAGGCCTTCGATCACGTCCCTACTCCTCTGCATGCCCCACACTGAATTACAAAGCAGACAAGCTGCCGAGTCAGCTCAAGCTAAACAAGCCATCTGATGTCTCCAAGAGCACGCTGCATAATGGAAATAAGAAAGAAAGTCACTGTAGAAAAATCATTTTTACAGTCAAAACATGACTTTAAAATAGATTTCAACTATAATAAATATAGTTGAAAAAAGTATGTGGCGTTGCGTGCGAAGGCCCCATATTTATTCAAAACTTGGCCTTGCTTCTGCCTCACCACACCTCTGAGAAATTGCTCCATCAATCCCCGCTGCCTTTTCCCTCGAGGTAAAGTCAAAATATTCAGCAACTCATTTGTGCTGCTCATTCAGCAAAGAATCCATGTTTTACATGGTCGGTATAGTCTCAAAGGGGCCAATAGTTGTTCCAGACAGTGCTGAATCAATCCATACAGTCGATTGTTGCTCACGTTAACCGAAAGCAGCAGCAGCAGCAGCAGCAGCAGAGGCAAGCATGCAAAACTTCAGACACGCGCGTGCACGTACACTCTTTTGCGAGATCAGAATCAGGCAGACATGCACGCACGCAGAGCAACACATTCTTCACATCATGTTAAAGTTATATGTCTTGCACTTTAGAAGGTTTATTAACATTTCATAGACTCCAGAAGCGGCCGCTCAGACAAAAGGGGGACTTTGAAAACACAGAGCACTGCCTGTTGTGGCTTTTTATCGCCTTACAAAAGGGAGGAAACAATGGCTTTCTGAAGGCATCTCCACAAATGTCTCCTTTGACCCTTGAGGAGTTAGTTACGGCCCACAAAGAGTAGATTGTGTGCTGAACAATACAGCAGCCGTGTGAGTAGTCCATAACTCCACTGCGGCTGCTTTAGCTTTTATGATGTCAGACGTGCTGCTGTAACAGAACAGGATGTTGCTGCAAGAAGCATATGGTGCACATATTTCACTGCATGATATACACATCACTTTAGGAGATCATGAATAGAGATTATAAGAGTTGCGACTCCCATTCATAGTTAGAGTTACCATGCTTGCAAGAGTGTGGGTGCTTACTTTGCCTAAGCATTTTTACAGAGCATGCAGTAATACCACACCTGTTTTGGGGTCGACGGAGAAATATGGCTGTCCTTGTAGAATACTGTAGACTATCCTGGCACTGTTTCCATAGGTGGGATCGTCAGCATCAGTCGCCGTGACTTGCAACACCGAAACACCTAAAAATGAACACAGCAAATAATTGCACAGCAATGAGTGCCTTTAGATCCGAGGAGAATCGCTGCGCACAACATCTGAATATATGATGGCGAGGTGGGGAGATACTTAAAATGCTGCACACGTTCTCAGTAAGTTGGAGCTTTAAGAAGCTCACCTCATTTAACCCGCAGCAAATTCTAGCTTACTAACTAACATGCTGATTTAGCATGCGTCGGCAAACGCTCACGTAACGTTCTATATGATATATTGCCCAGTGCACAGAATAGATCAAATGAAAATAAATGTTATCTTTGCACGTATTGTGGTGAGCTACCTAAGCTAAGCGAATGCCCCCATGTAAACACAAAGCATGCCAGGAAGAAATGATCAGTATGGAAATGAGCCGTCTATATAATGTAACAGAGAGTAATCACACAGAAATACATTCACTTATTCACAGGCACTGTTGCACAAAGGCGGACTGCAGTGTGTGTGTGTGTGTGTGTGTGTGTGTGTGTGTGTGTGGGTTATGTCACATGGCAGTTAAATTGCTTTTTCAGACATTTTTTCAACTTTAATGGGAAGTGTACAAAATGCTGGTCTTAGCTTTCGAGCGTTTCTTCATTGCGAAAGACGACAAAAAAAAAGAACAAAGACAAACGGTTTGAAAACTTAAGAGGGACGGCTCATTATTTAAACTGTTATTTAAACATTCTGTGTAAAAGCCAGTTCAATTTAACACTTGGAGTGTTGCTCAGACATCATTACAGGCTTCATTAGCCCAATATAATCACATGATGAGTGCATTGTAATTGCACTGCGAGCTTATATAATGCATTAGTACATGTGAGAATCATAGTATGATGATGTTAGGAGACGTATGAGATGAATTATACATCCTCGGGCCTGTAATCCTCTGGACACTTGCTCTGTTGTCCTCTAGGAATGAAACTAAATGAAACATGTGAAACTCACTCCACTGTGTCTCACCAGATATGACTTATTTTTCTTGGAAACCTGAAGGACCAGATTGAAATGCCACCCATAATGAACCATGCACTCGACAGTATGCTCGGGCACTCTGAATCTCTGTCAACCTTGCAGCGAAAATTGCACTGGGAATTATTTGGACTTAATCAATTCTGGGATTGCTTTGGAAGCTGAGCTGGTTCCAAATCATCTGTCTGGGAAAACTTATTAGTTAGTACATAATTTAATTGATGAACCTTGAATTGTTGGAATTATTCTGTGTTAATGGCTTAAGTAAAGAAAACACTCATCTGTGACTTTGTATGTTTAATATTTCTCTACAGTAGGATGAAGAATCTGACTACAAACTCTTTGCCGCTACGTATTTTTATCTTCCAGGTTTTTCAAAATGTGGAAACAGATTCGTATTATTGCATATTCTGACTGATAATGCCTCATTATGCATTCCTAAATGACATCGCTCACAATGCACTTCAAGTACTATATATGTGGAACTATGAAGCTAATGAGTGCTACAATAAAAGGTCTGATTCTACTAAATAAAGTGAACACTCAAAGAGAATCGGATATGTTTGCTGATCATTAGCTCTAACAATCAGTTTCTGGTCTCTAGGGGTTTTAAAGTTACAGTACCTTTTTTATCCCTTCATGCTACAGGCATCCTGGAGAGTAGAAACACTTTACAATACAGACCATTAGACAAGACGCGGCAGTGAATTTGACATCAAGGATATATTACATTGTAGGCATTGTTGGCAGGGAGGCACCACATGTTTAAGGCATTACTATACCTTGCATCGTACCTGGATTATGTTGGAGAAGACTAATCTATCAATGCACACACCCAGTTGCCCCTTTACTAGCGTGGGTTCAGTTATATATTTATTACTGTGGCCTAGTTAAAGGTGGTGTTGTGCTGCACCACATTACATTTACATACATGAGGTGGGTAGAAACACCTCTCGCAGTATCATCACTAGCTATGATCTCAATGCTAAAATATATAATTTAATTAACACGTCTACCACAGACCCAGCAAAGACTGATTATGCGTTATAGTCATCATAAAGGAGACTTTATTGGATGGATGAAGTGTAACTAATAAAGGGGCTACGGAGTGTACAGTATATTTATATTCATGAAACTTGAAAGGTTGTAGATAGTGCTAGCATTACGCAGTAGGAACCAGACAAAGGGTTACTCAGAAATATTCCATTATGACCACTTTCATCACCTCCTTTAGGTGTCAATCCATCCATCCCTACTGACCTCAGTGGCCTCATTGCCATGACCACAACACGTAATGCACTTTAAAAAGATCAAGGTTGGTCTCTGGTTGAAACTGCATTACAGCCACTGCGGTTCTCTTCATCCTCGCTCACTCTGATTCATGAGTCTTTGCTTCATCCCCACTTTTCATTTAGTCATGAAATGGGGAAGAAAAAAAACCCAACATTTCCTGGATGTGTACGGAGCAGCAATTAGTTAGCAAGATGTTAGTTGAGACTTAATGGTTTGAAGGAAAGTGTCATCTTAATGGGATAAAAGATGTCAATACACAGCCAAGTGTGGGTTTCCAGAGAGGCTTGCCATCAGAGAAACGGAATTGAAATCTGAAAGCCAAACAAAATATGCAATAGTTTCATAAAACATGGGGTGTATGGTGGGAGTAAAATCAATTTGATCTGTTTTTTATGATGGATAGAAGCATCTACTGGAAACATTTGAGAGAGGCTAATAGGGGAAAATAAATCAAAAGTAAGTGTTCAGTCCTTTTGTATGCAACCCTGACGCTCTATTTTGTTTATAAAGGGTTTGACATTTACCCATGTCGGCGATTCTGCTCAATTTCCGTACATTAGTTCCAAACAACAACTCATTTAATCATAACTATTCCTCTGAAAAAAAGCCACCAACCTCTGCCTCTGGGCTTCGAAACCACTATTAAACAGTGATTTTCCCAGAAGTGAAATGGTTCACAGGAAGGCAGAGCTCCTATCTGCCCATACAACTGGGAGATGTACACAGGCAGGAAATTGATACTCCTTTTATCTAGCACTCACAAAAATATGACTGCACCACTGAAGGGGAGGTACGAAACAGCAACGTTGGACTACCTGGCACGCGCCCAGCTCATCAATTTAGACAGGAGAAAAAGAACATCACAACCAATTAGCTGCCACACTCCCAGACAGCCCCTTTCTTCACTTGGGAGCATCCGTATTGACAAATGCTGGGGGATTAGTGCTCTGGAGTGTGAGGACAGTTGATTGTTACAGCTGATTTGACACTGCAGATGCCGAACCAAAGAGGAATTAATTTAATGGGCATCAGCAAAAGTGGGAAGGGGGGGGGGGGGCGGCAAAAAAAAAAAGAAAAGCCTAATTATTTTCCCCTTCACAGTCCTTGATTTCCTCCCTTGGGTCATCAATGGTGATTGATTCTTTTTGTGCGACCGATGATGAAATTTGCAGCGAACGTTGAAACTTTAAACCGAGTCGTCTCATTAGAACCACACGACGGACGCCGGTACACGGGTTAGTGCTGCACTTATATTTTCGCGACCCTATTGCGCACTCATCAGTAATAAAGGTTACGTCTCATAATCAATAAGGGTTACGCTGATAACTTGCGCTACAGTGCCAACAGCACCTTTATCTACCTTAAACTACACCTAACGAAGAACATTCAGTACGTGACAATAAACATTATTCCACACGCAAAGCATCAGAACGTACAGTGCAGGACTCGTAGAAGAGATTAAGCCATGCACTTGACACATCCAATTCAGAAACAAATACACTGGCTGGCAAAGTTGTATTTGTGTCAGGCCTGTCTGTTCATGAATATTCATCAATGCAACCAGGGAGATATTGACTGTTTATAAAGGGGGCGCCTACAGGTCTATTGGGCTTTGCATATTTAATCGGTTTTGCACATTTCCATTTTATTGCAGCAAGAAACTGATGAAGCCGTTCCTTTTCTCTTTGAGAAATTTTTTAATAAGTATTTCTGCTTCTTTTCAGCAACCGAGGGGTTCATTTTAGACGGGCAGATAAAAATGGAGCGTTTTCAACAAACTGTCAGCGCCACAAATCCGCTATCTTAGAGCGTATTTGAAGCATAATCGCTCTGGCAGCAGTTTGGCCACCATTTGGACAACCTACATATGTTTTGAAGGAGTGCCATGATAATAATAGAGCACCGTACTTTTGAGCTATTGTGCTGTGAGGCAGGATCCACTGGACTGAGAAAAGGGTGGCTTTTGTTCACCCAAGCTAAAAACAGAACGGCACAATACTGAAATAAAAAATAGATGTTTGCCACATGATGCTGGGCGTACGAGGAGCAGCTGTCTCAGAGGAGGTGGATAGAGGCTTTTCTTTCCTCTATGATGTTGAGGACTCCACAGTCTCGATGGCAGGGATTGCTGTGGAGGCATTATTGAGTGCTTTATAAAGACCTGTCCACCCGGGGAAACCATCACAGCAACCAGAAAACAAAGATGAAAAAGAGGCTTACAGAAGATCACACATTCTGGAGAACATGGAGGACAAACCAGAGTGCTGCACAGGGTAATAACATGTCTGATCACAGATCTTCATGCTGATACCTTCTTGCCATATATATATTACTTTTAAAAAGTAACATGAATAACGCTACAATTCAGACAGTTTTGTCTTATTTCAACCCATTCACATTAAGGCTTACTGCTGCTGACAGTAGAGCGCAATCATTTGAAGGTCCAGTTTATTTTGTAGCGCTACTCACCCACTTCAGACATCTCAGGCACCGTAGCTACAAAGGGTCCATCTGTAAATTTGGGCGCGTTGTCATTGATGTCTTGTACTTTGATGATGAATTCCGACTTTGGTTCCAGGGCCTCCTCTGTGTTGCGGTCCAAGGCTTGTGCATGCAGGACGTAATGTGTTTTCCTTTCCCGATCCAGGCTCTTAGTGGCATGAATATCTCCTGTCACTTCGTCGATGATAAATATAGTCCCAGCTCCTTCCCCGCTCAGAATGTACCTGACGGATCCATCGCCTTTATCTGAGTTTGAGTGAAGCTGCAGGGGAAACCAGACAGATGGTGTGTGAATACAGAGTACAAAACGTTGCCAAAATCACTTCTTAGGATTGCTTTATGATTCACGGTTTCAAAATACGATTCACGGTCATAAAGGTTATAGTGGCTACAGTGCAATGATGTAGGAATGCGTGAAGAGGGGGGCTTCAACCACTATGATTAGTGCTGAAGCGATTTTCCACACTTGTCAGTTTTATATCATTGTATATTCAATATCTTTGGGTTTTGGACTGACAACAAATGGGAAATTTCAGATTAGCTTGGGATGTTGGCCTTTGTGTTGGGCATTTTTCACTACTAGTTGACATTTTAATAATATTGATGACATTTATAAATTGTTGCAGCCCTAGTCCATCTGAAGACAACGACTGGGGCTTCATAGGACAAAATGACACGTCTACGGTGCTACACTTTGATACAATCTCTACCAAGACAATTTAAAGACACGTGTGCTTTATATAGCAGTAACGCTCTGCACTGTATGTGGTCCTCAGCACATGTTTGAGCTTCAGAAAACTCCCAACATCAAACTCAGACATTCCAATTATTCAATATTCTCCTCCCAGGCTTGACTGTACCCGAGCATCGCTGAAGAAATGAATCTTTAGAGATTAAAGTTTTCTGAGGGAAATCCTTACAACTCCGTTCAAGATGGAAGAGCGCTGCCTCTTTCTCACCAGGAGAGCGAGGAATAAGAGAAAAACGAGCCACTTGTTCAGCCATAATTGACACCAAGAGGATTAAGACTTTCATGCCAATTGTTCAGCTGGGTCGCAGCTTTAGACTTTCAAAATATTTTTTACAGTACCGCTGAATTTCCAAATCAGGGCGCCACGGTAATGTCATCATTTAAGCAATTTGATTTTCACCCATGAATAAAACATGTTAAGAAACTGACTTTTTCCCTTTTCTTTTTTTCCCGCCCCTCAGGGAAATGTCACAGCTCAACATAACAGAACAATCCATTTTCATTGTGCATTGGATACACTTCTCGTACTGGTGACACTGGTGGTATTTTGGTATTTCATGTTTTGCAGATGCACATCAGTGAGCTGTGAACACAACACATTCCATCTCTGTTCCACCTCAATCAAGCTGTAAGTCTTTGGAGAGCATAAGCTGTCCACACTTGCAAATAAATAATTAATTCTGTGATTGTAAGGAGATAATAACATATAAGCTGATTTCAAAGCACCAAAATTAGGGGCGGGGGCAAAATAACTAATGTAAAATTTGCATGAAGAGGGACTCTGAAGTGATGAATCACAATTACAGATGTTGCTACAAAGGTGGGTCATTTTCTGTTGAATGCCGATAGTAGCATCTGTCAGATCTAAAGGAGGTCTGGCACTCTTGATGTACTTTGATATGTGAGAATTTCAGACAACCGGCAGAGCTCCACAGGGGCCACATCACCTGTGCCCGAACTGCAGGTGCATCAGTCAAAACAAAAATAAAACAGAAAGAAATTCATGTTTCAAGTTGCGTTATTTAGAAAATGATGCAAACACAGGAACAGCGGTCACAAGTTGAGACTAATAAACAGGGAAATTACTCCTTTGACTCTGCTGATGTTAGTATCTGTAGAGGTACAGTCCCAACATCTGCGACACCATGACTTTAATCATGTTTGAAAATTTGAAAAAGTGTGCTAATTATGTAATATAGTATATAGTGTAATGATTGCAATTTCACTACTGATACCTCTGATTAGAGCATCAGTAGTGAACGTAAACTAAATAAACAGTGATCGGAATAAGACATTTCCTCAGGAAGATTAGGAACATTGTTAAGTACATTGCCTGACAATGTTCTTAACAACCAAGCGCATCACAGAGAGAAAGATATTTCTAACTAGTTATATGATTTGCCAAAATAGGCACAGCGGGGTTGGTTCAGTTAATTAAACACACCACATGCCATTGTTTGGTAGGCGACTGGGTCAGAGCATCTCCAACACTGCAGCTCTTGTGGGGTGTTCCCGGTCTGCAGTGGTCAGTACCTACCAACAGTGGTCCAAGGAAGGAGAACCGCTGAACCGGCGACAGGGTGCCCATGCTGTCTAAATGTTATGGCTGATCAATGTATATCATGTTGGGATTTTTTGCCATGTCACCCAGCCCTACATAATGTTTCCCTGCGAAGCTTGCAAAAATAACTGGTCAACCACCTGCTATGATTTTGTTGTAAACACGTTTGACTGGTGTGGCCCTTGAATTGGGACACAGCCGTATTGTTTTGGAGCTGAAGACAAGAGAGTCTACTTTCACAGTAAACCAAAGCACCCATTATTGGCCAAACCACACTACACATCCTTTTCTTGTGTGTTTGTTGCATAATTAATACATTTCAGCAGTACTATTCCTCCACTGGACCTCCATGAGACATCTTTGCCGGGAGATGTGACATGACTGGACAGCCTCTATACCTGTAGGGTGAACCAGGATACAAGTGGACAAACTCAATGAAATAGATTGTGTTACCTTACTGATCCTGAAGCTCAGGTCTGGCTAACGCAGGTGTATTTTCCAATCACCTAACAATAAGTACAATAGGTACAAATGTATATTAAAACAACAAAATACTTCAGTACTGCTTATATAAAATGCAGAACCATTCACAGAGACCAATTATTTAACAGTTTGAACAGCAGAGGTCCTCAGGCCATGTCCAATCAAAACCTGGACTAGCAAATAAATTATTAATTTGAAAGCTGCTGTTGATTGCAGGCTTGACTCTTGATGAGAGCCGGCTGTCCTTTCCATGGTTAATATCAAGCCTGTAATTAGATTAGGAGTCAAAGATCCTGTTGAATCAGGTAGTTAATCAGTTGCTAGATTGTGCTAATACACCAACACAACCTTCAAAGCAAGAAATCAGAACATGTTTACACATCAGTGGTAGTGTGGATGGGACCAATTACTTTGCTGACTCGCGTTGGTCCATTTATGCACTGCTTACATTTTTAATGTAGTGGAAGATATTTAGGAATGGTATGCTCCAGTGCCGGTACTAGTTTAATGATCAATTCCTACATACAAAATGTATCATTTGAGTGCAGAGAACCAGAGTTATTACTTAAGGACAGACCACTTCCACACTTCCACTACTGCCAGGATGCATCCACTTCGTCTGTCCAGCAGCAGTTTCCGACTTCAGCTCAAAAATGTAATTTTGTGCTAATTTAGCCATTGGCTTCCTTTGCAGCAGCCAATAAATCATCCTCGACCCAAGTGCGAACCAATGATGCATATGGCGACTACCGCCGTCCGAAGTGTAGGGGTGATAAAAGTGTCAACAGGTTGCGGGCCATTACACAAACATCGCGGGCTAAAAGCACCGCAGTGTCAAGCCAGCTGAGAGTGAAACAATGTGAGGATACGCCACCATTCAAATCTGAAAAGAATTATTGTTTTTCTATCAAAGAAAAATCATTAAATCCTAAATGCAGCAATTTACATAGCATTTCTGGGGGATAATTGTTGAATAATATTTTGGGTACCGGTAAGTTAAAACGGATTAGCATTACCTTGTATTATTACCTTGTTCATTTCAATTGGAACAGTCAAGCCAATTCAAATCGTCAAGTTTGTTAAACCGCAGAGCAGGCCTGATATGGGCTTAACATACATCAGCACTACATGTGGCATTCTGGAAGAGAGGGGAGCAAAAATGGCAGTAATGCCCAGGCCATGCAATAAATAATGAATGGAAATGTATGGAAATCTGTCATAGTCCACAGAGACATCATGAGAAAGGTAAAATTATGACCTCTGCAACCTTGTTGTTTTGTCATCTCCCCACAAAGGCGTAGAGGCACCTTTTTCCTCCACAGGGCATCAAAACAAGGGATTGTGTTTAGCTCTCTGTCTCTGTGGGCGACATTATTAAAGACTAGTGGAATAGATGACTGGCATGTGGCTGGCGGCTGGCAGCTGGCAATGCATTTCGGAGGAGTTTAAAGAGATCAGCAGAGTCTGGGGCTCTAAAGTCGCGGGTGAAAACACTCCAATCTTAAGGAGAACCTCACATATAATTTCATCATATGCCCAGTGGAGCAACCTGAGAGAAAGTGTATCTTAACTTTCTTTATGTCAACAAGCTGCGTGCTTCCCCTGCTTGAGTTCTGTGTGCTCATCGTCAAGAGCCGGCTTGAACTGTTTGTGTTCACATGCTAATTGGTGCTCACAGCCAAACCGTCTGCCTTTGGATCTGTCGCACCATTCGTGAGGTGTCTCAGTCAATCACAAAGAAAGGAAAAGATCTGAGGAAGAAACCAGTCGTCTAACCTGACAGAAATCTGCCACTACAACATTATTCCTGCAACATTAAATGGTATTTTCTACTCGCATAGTAATGCTGGATAATAATGGTAATGGGTGACAAATGTAATCAAACCAGATCGGTAACTTATGATTATAGATTTTCAGTCGCTCAGTTAGTCTGTCAGAGTTGACGACAAATGACGAGTCGCAAATTATGAGTTACTAGAGCACGGAGTGAAAAATGCACTGATCAGTAAAGAGAAGCTGTAAAGCAAAAGTTACTATTTTACTTGCACCTGTATGACAAACGCAATTATCAAAATTCTAAGCAATTAATTTGGTTTCTGACTGACAAGTCTGATCGTCAGCTAATCTTGCTGCGGTTAAAAGCTTCCCGACAGTGATTTTGACTATTGTGATATATTTTTAAGTGACTTAATGACGACGCAGATCAATGACTTAATAACCAGATTTACGTATATCATTCTGATCCATTATTAGTTGACATTATTTCAAAATCCTCATTGAAACCTATGAGAAGCTGTCGATAAAATAATAACAGGGGAGGATAAGATCTAAAAGTGGGAATAACATTCATTTAGTATGTATCTTTTAATAGTCAGTACATGACATACCTTCTGGTTGTTGTAGCAACTCAGTGTAATTATGTGCAATCCAGATTATTGATTCATTGGCAAAGGTGCTACAAAATTAAGGTTGGCAAGACATGCTAAATGTCTGCAGTTTGATAAATTTGGTTTACCATCTCGTCCTGTTAATGAATCGTTGTGATGATATTATCTCTGTAACACCGTTTCTTGTCTTAACATGTTTAATCAAATTTTAATCCCAACCAAAGGAATCTTGTATTACATATTAACTAAGGCTGCAATTTACGATTCATTATCGATTAATCTGTCACAAAATAGCCAGAAAATGCAAAATTGCAATTTCCCAAATCCCAAGGTAAAATCTTCACCTTGATTTAGTTTTCCTACCAACATACCCAAACGATAGATATCCAGTTTATTATCACAAATTACACCAAAAAGCAACGAAACCATCACATCTGATGAGCTGGAACCAGCAAAATGTTTGTGACTGAAGCGGAAATCCATTTCCAAAGTTGCTGATTCATTTTCTGCCAATTGATCAAGCAATTTATCATCTAATTGTTTCGGTTCTTGTGATGACTATTAATGACAACACCCAGCCAGCTATTCAGTCCGCCAACAGTGCTCTGCTTGCAGCCAGCTATATACAACGAATGAACAACTTCATAAAACAGAACTTCTTACAAACATTTGTGGCGGAATTAGCACAAAACCTGCAGCTGCGATGGATGGGCCAAAGCATGGAACGTCTGTAATGATACGTAACCACCGACAAACCTCATTATGACTAAAATGATTCTGCTCCTTCCAATTCTTCCGCTGAACAAATACAGAGCTGACTGGCCACATGGTGCTGCAAAAATCAGCCAAAATGCTTAGACATAACTCGTGTTTTGTTATTTCAGGTAGAGTCAAAAAAAAAAAAAATAAAACAATCTCCATATGTTGGTAAACTGCAATGGAGCGTGGAAAGTATCGACTGTATCACAATCCTCACAATTACATCACCGCCGGAGGATATGCTCCACTGAGTACCATCCTGACACATTATTAGTTGCTTCACAACTTGACCTTCATCTATTTAGCTCATCCACTTCCTTTCTCTCCTCTACTGGCTTTGTCCTTTTTATTGTACAGATTCTGATAATGTATGTGCCTGGCTGGACTGCATTATTGGTGAACGACCTTTCCTAATGGCTGGGTCGTATTCGGTGTACAGAGCCACATAATGTATGTGCCTAGCTAGGCTTGTTTTGCGCTCTGCGTTAAAGGATGTTGCTTTACGGCTGTTATGTCCACTCATTATGGGCTGTGTATACTGTGTGGAATGAGAACAAGAAGGCGAGCGAGAAGAACATCTCTCTGGCGCAGACAGACAGTGAGTAAGTACGACATAAAACTCTGCATGTGACAATTAAATGAAATCAAGGATCACATTTTACACCAGGCACAGTGCATGGAGTACATCACTCAATACATCTCAGCCATATTGACCCCATGCTGGTTTATAATCGATATTCCAGGGGGTTAAACTTCCAGTGAGACGTCAACTTTGCGGCAGAGCTAAACAGCCTACGGGCTACACCAGGGCACAGCACATTCGCGTAGATGCACCGAGCCTACAAATAGCTGTGTATGCTTTGCTGCAAGCTTTAACATCTTTGTTTCTCTGTGTGCTCTTTGCTGTGATTCCACAAGTCTTGCATCCAGACCGGCACTGGATAAACAATGGTGACATGTACTTCATGTTGGTTTCCGAAAGATTCATTAAAACGGCATCGCTTTGATGTTGAAAGTAGGCCTTGCTGATGCAGAAACAGGAGTTGAAGGGGGGAGTCAGTGTGTGGAGCATAGCTGATGATCAGTGCCTTGGCTTCATATTCGCAATTAGCAAAGGGGGGGTGGGCGCGTTTTTTGATTGAATCTCGGCTCTTCTACTTAACTGAAGAGGACTTAATCAGTTTCTATGTGGGCGTGCTTGATTGTCTGATTATCACCACATTTTGGCCATGCTCCCTCCCAATCAACTCCTCTGAGGGCCGCCTTGTCTTCTATTGATTTGTCACAGTCACAGTGAACCTTGATGATGGAGCGTGCACCTAATGACCACACATCAAGAGACAGCGATGAGGGGCACTATGAAGACGTGCCATTGATGCACATAACGGAGAGCCGCCCTAATAGTTTGTCCTCTATTTTGGAATCTGTGGGGAGAAACAGAATGAATCGTTGTCTCCCCGGCAGGGTGGCTGGCTTCTTGATGTACAGTAATGAGATTATTAGAGTCCCGGAAGCAACCCTGACACCCATTTAATGACTCTGCCTCTAACTGCTGCTAAAATTTGATATTTGGATGAGACAGAAATGAAATCGGCGGCAGATCAGCTTTAGACAACATGAAGTTTCTGCCTTGTGCTCTGGCAGTGAGTGATGGCAAAGGGTTTTCGTCTGTGTCTAAGTGTCTAAATGGTGCTAATATGTATGAACGTTTCAGCCAGAGGACAGGGGAATGCACTTTGGAAACGACATATACCATAGTCCTATTTTCTGTTGTTGAACAAATGCAAGTTGAGCTGTATTTTACTTTCATTTTTTTTGTAATCATCTTTTGTTTTGTGAAAGGGAGACCCTATCAAGGACACAGCACTACAGATGCATTTCTATACGCGACCAGATAATGATGAGCATTTCTAGACAACAACCGATCCAAATTGCCTAAAACACAGTTGAGAAAAATCAATGGCCATCTCTGTGCCACACATGTGCACGCACACGACACGTACTGGTGCTATAACTGTTGCTCACTTAATCAATTGTGATCATCATTAATTGTTTAAAGCTGCATCTATCAATATTTTTATATCAACAATGGATTAGAAAACTATGTGGGAAGGTGTCACTCATGGTGACAAACCCTGCAGTCGCCTTCTCTACGAGCCTCTACAAGGTTTTTTGGGGGTCTTTTGGCTTATGGTTCCGGTTTGAAAGCCTGCAACTTTAACATTTGGCTCACAAGACTCATCTCCAAACACACAAAAAAGCTCTGATGAACCCACTTTAAGCTACCTGTCCAGCAGCAAACAGCAGACAAAGTGAGCATAAAAGAGCCTTTAGCAGCTAAAGAGCCAGATATCGCAGACAGTGGTGGAGACCAAAGCAGAGCTATAAATACATTTAAAAATGTTGGACCAAATGAATGCTGGTGTTATTCTTGTCTCCCTTGATATGTAAATACCCAACTATTGGCTAATATGTACATTCTACACATCAACTTAATTAAACATCAATGTTATGTTTTTAGCTTGTGCAGGTGTCCCCATATTTTGTTGTTCGCGGCATCATAAGACTGAGAATTCACTCTGTTTGTCTGCTTTGTATCATTTAATAGAAAATCTTTGTTTCTCCGACCGACGGTGAAACAACACAAGCAATCTGAAGACAGCATTTTGTGTCTCTGGGAAACTACTGTGGAGTTCTAACATTCTATATCAATCAAAGCTTTAATTAAAAGAGTACTCAATAGTGTCCCGCCCCGTGTCTGTGTGGAGGGTTGCGTTTCCTGTGTTCTGTTGCCCGTCTCGTGATTTCTGGGTTGTAATTTATTGCCTTAGTTCTCCTGTGTTGGAGTTTGTGTCCTACCTCAGTCACCCTGTGTCTCCCTGATTGTTGAAGTGTTTTCACCTGTTCCCCGGTAGTCCCCTGTGGTCCATCCCCTCGTTAGCGTCCTGTGTATTTAAGTGTGTTCGGTTCAGTGGTTCTCTGTGGCGTCATTGTCTGTGTGCTATGTTGCTTGCGTGGTTGGTCTCTGTGCTCGGTACCGGTTCGAGCGCTGCGCCCCTGTTGCCTTGCCTTTTGCAAGCGCCTTTTTAATTGTTTCGTTTCATTAAAACCTATGCGTTCCGGCTATCTGCGTCTGGGCCCCTCTTTCCCTCCTCCGCACCCCGCCGCTCCTGACAAATAGTGACCAAAAAAAATTAAGCTTTAGTCAAAGCCCTACTACACAGACAGACGCAGACGCACTCCAGCGCTCGAATGTGCACGTCGCGGTGTCACAAACATTTCTCAGTGTTATTTCTGCCATTTGAAGAATGTTTCTCTTTCCAACAACGCAGAGCAATAATGTAACACCGGCTGTGAAATTTTCCTCGTTATTAATACTTGGTTGAACACTGAAAACATTCCAATCAGCATTCACTTTTTTTCTCTGCATGCAAGTGTGGGTGAAAGCAATTTTATGTAAAAGCCTTGCTTTCCTATCCCCCCCCCCCCCCATACTGTTGAGCTATTACTGTACATACAACAAGACAGTTGCCTGATTCTGTCACAGCACAATCCATTTTTGGATGCATGAATAAAACATTTAGGCACCTTTCTTACAGCTTGCTACTTTGCTCTGCTAATGAACACAGGATAAGACAAAAGGGGTATTCCTCCTAGTCTGGGTTGAAGCACCCATTCTGTCGAATCTCAATGATGTACTGTATATTTTAGCAGTGGCCAGACACGCAATGATGGATGTACTCTAAGGCTTTAGCGGCACCCTGTCCTCCAACTATGTTACAGCAGACGGTTCGCTGAAGTTCACACTCATTCAGGTTCAGTTTGGGGATTTGCATCATCCTCTAAAAATAACCATCCAGTCTGTAACCTGCCCAACTTCGCTGAGCTGATTGACATGAGGACATTCACACCTCCCATTGGGAGAGTGGGTTGTCTCCTGTCTGGTATCTGGACAAGCCCTGTCCCCTACCAAACATTTGCGTCTCACTCATGCACAAAGCTGTCATTTCCCAAATGCAGCAGCCCCTCAGAAAGGTGTCACTGGGGATTATGGCATACCTCGGGGGGGAATGAAAATGTTCTTGACAGACTGGCCACTTATTCCCAGAAGTCCCCCCTGTCTGTCCCTTATGTGAGAGTATTGGTAAAACGTACACATAACATTTTCCACCTGCCAAAGCCAAGTCTTGCATCATGGTACGCGTGTGTGATGTTTGACACTGCACATGTCTTGGTGCACGTTTGTTTTTTTATGTTCACCGTGCAATTATTAGAATTCCATTTCGGTGTGCATCTTATCATGAAACGTCCATTTCAGAACTTTTTATTTTTTGATGAACGCAAATCGACAAAGAAGGTTTTGGCAATTCCCTGTAGCAAGACTGCTCATTTGTTGCTAACTAATGTCCAGAGTTTTTAATCAAGCAAAGGGAGGAAGAGAAAAAAAAACACACACACACACAATACAGCGCAGTACGTGCTGAGAGAATTAATTCTCCTCCTCCTCCTTTCCTGTCTTCATCTAATTAAGGGTCATTCTGTCTCCTGGCCACATTAGGACACTGCACACCAGTCCCATCCCACATAATTAAATGCTTTTTTTTTTTGTGCTAACCATCTGGAGACCTCATCTCTTTAAACATGCATGTCAAATTGAATCCTTAATAATGTTTATGTTTCTCCTCAGTGCTTTATTATCATCCAGGATTAGCTGTTTGTGTTGATTCTGCTTTCATCAGAGGCGCGCACACACACACACACACACACACACACACACACACCCTTAAGGTAGGAGTAGAACTAGCACATCAAGCAAACCAAACCATCATGAACTTCAAAGCTGTGGACGGATTTAATGTAAGTGTAACTACATCTTCATGCAGTTAGCGCATCGACAACCTGACACTTTGCATATGCTGCAAACATATTTGTGTTGTCTAATACTCGGGACACAACGCCTCATAAATGCTGAGGGATCGTGTTTGCTGGCACTGTGGGATTTTATGGTTCATTCATGCATCAAATAATATTACAAATACACGTTTCGCCAATAAATAACCTTTCTATCCTGCCTTGTCAGCTTCAGCAAAGGACATTTGTGATTAAACCCCCAGGTTTATTTAATAAAACAGACATTTGAGGTGGAAAGTGATATTTGCTGCTGTTGTTTTTGTTGGGTTCCCCCCCCCCACCACCCTTTTCCCAAGCATGTCATCCTCCTTTCCTTTATTCCTCCCTTCAAATGGTACCGTTGTTGAAATACAGACATATGTGCAGTCAGAGGAGTGTTTCTCATTCTCTTTCTCTCTGTGTGCAGTTGTGGGGATTAGTCTATGCCTGAGTGCCTAGAATAATGATCACTGCAGCGGAGAAACACATTTTAACATTTTGGGAGATAAGGGCAGGCAATCTGCAAGCAGAGGTCTTAACCAGCTCCCTGTGGCTTATTGTGGAGCCAGCAGAGAAGCCACCACCAACAACCGGGCTCCACCGTGCCTCATGCACATGAAGAAGAATACCTACTGCTATCTTTTCCACTGTAAGGGACATTCATCACTCTGAAATGACACTGAAATTACACTCATTAAATTTTCTAACTGTGAGGGCCCCTGGCTTACTATGTCCCCACTGTCCACAGAGAGACCAAATCTAATATCTCAGTTCAAAGATAGCTTGATGTAGAGGGCTATTCTCACTGTCAAACTCCACTGTCGCATAGCTGGCTTCCCAGAGTGGCTGGCATGCTGAGAGGTACTCCTTAATTACAGAGAATAAAACATTTTTTGGACATCATCCTAAAAGGAATTCGGTCAGGCGTCATACAGACAGGAAAAAAAAAAAGACAAAAACAAAAAAAGACGCGCACAGCTTCACAAACGAGACCTGAATTTCCACATCAGAAAGATAAAATAAGCACGTACAATGCCGACGTGGCAATCTCCCTCAATAGAACAGCTTGCTCCCGCTGTAACCCATTTCCCAATAAACAAGAGGAGAGAGAGAAGTGCCAAGTAAGCTGTTCAAAAGCAAGTTCTCTGAGATCAAAAGATTTCTTCTTTTTACAGTTGCAGCGAGTTCAATAAAAATCCTACCTTTCCCACATACTGTGCGTCTGGTCCCATGTGCTCTTCTAAAACAAAGAACTGGTTCCAGATCCAGCCACGCTTAGGCCTGTGGTGCACCTCCGTCTCCCCGTTGGCCAGTTTGGTCTGGTTCCTGGAGGGCACATTGCTGGGGACGTGGTGACTCGCCCCATAGCACCTCTGGATGAAGCAGAGGCAGACCAGAAAGGGACAGAGACAGGAGGTGGTGGATATCCTCATGGTGGCGCGTGCTTTTGTAAAGTTATCCCCGTGTTCCAAGGTGGTATGGTCCTCCCGCCACCGCCGCCGCAGCCGCCACCACTAGCCACAGCTGCAGGCCTGTGCAGTAGTCCCAGCAAAAGAGGAATCTAAATCCAAACTAAAAGAATAGTGGTCCCGGTAGATCCTCTAAGGTTCATGGCCCAAAGCCGAAGGTGTAAAGGGGGGGGGGGGAAGAGCAAAACACATTTACATTATGGAATTTCCCAGGCTGTGAGATACTGTTCAAATGGACGTGGACTTCTGGGTAGTTCTACGGCGAGCAGAGGTTAATCCCGGAAGCCATTCTGGATTTCCTGGGAGAGAGAGAGAGAGAGAGAGAGAGAGGAACAGAGAAACACAGAGTTAGAGATTAATTTGATGGATATTAGAAGCTAAATGTCCACTAATTCCCTCCAATTAAATTGCAACTCGTAAATCCTTACAGATGAGGACGTGCACTTCAAACCGGCTGACTGTGACGAAGTAAAAGAGGCAACAAGAAATCTAATTTCAGTATTGCAGCCATTTTGCCATTATGCAGATGATGCAAACACGTTTAGACTAGAGGGGTAACCGTGCTATTAAAAGGTTGCACATTGTCTATAAGGTCAGAGCGCTGCTGGGTGACTGATACTGCCGTGTGAGGTCGGAGTCATGTATCACAGCAGAGCAGCGTGACTCAAAGGATGAGTTGGCTTTATTAAAAAATATCCGAAAAAGGTTTTGATTCGGATGTTTTTAAACACAACCGGGGCACACTGCGAGGCTTGGCGTGTGCCTCAGCGCGGTGAATAATAAGTGTGGCAGGAAGAAATACATTTCCTGTGATAAGGACAGACGTCAAGCCACTCAGACGTAAGGCAGAGGGTGATTTTTAGAAGGCAGTGGAATGGAAACGACAGAAGTAAAATGTTTTTCTAAGTCTAAATTATACATTGAAGATGGCTTTGAAGTAGTGAAAAACTAAATGCAACCACTGTTGTAGTTCTGCTAGTCCTGTGTCTCATTTGCAAGAATATTCGTTACACCTGTTTGTGCAACTCTGTGGTCTTTAATGTGTATATATACTGTACATATCCTGTGTTTAATGCACTATGGAGATGCCACTGCCACTGGTAAATTACCAAAGAGCTTGCCGAGGTAAGACTGTTCTGGATGAATATGTACGCCGACTAATTTATCCAGCTAGAGGGTCCTCGCATCTCAAAGATGGTGGTAGGTTTTATTTTGATAAAAAAAACAATCGACCACAGATTCAAAATCTAAATGGTTAGTGTCTCGTCTCAAAACAAAATTTCCGGACACAGGAACAGTTGTAGAACGACAGTTTTGGCCGTCTGGCTCGTATTCTTTGGCTGCTCACCACAAAAACAAAATACAGACGAGAAGACAAATGAGACGGTCCTACGGTGTTTGGGTATGACAAGGAGAAGGGAGCCAGGCCAGCAATAATGCAAGCCAATCTGTGTGGTGGATTACGTATAATGCTAGTTTACAAGTAGACGGCTTGTTTCAGTGGATGCTGGTGTGGAACTCTTTGACTTTTGGTGAAAATGTCGACAATGTGCGTCTTAGAAATGCAGCAGCCAAGTCAATTTGTCGCAAAAATAGGAAAATTTGTGAAACTTTGATGAAATACAAGTATGAAATCTGAGAAATGTGAGTCAACACTGTAAAAAAAACGGCATATACTGTAGATTAAAAGGTAAAAAGAAGTTTGGGCACTTTCCCACACATACTAAGATGTACCACAGTATCAAAAGCTGACGTAAAGCAGGAGAGTTGGTCCAACATTCAAAGTGCAGAATAGCAGCTTCGTGGGGATTATTGGGAGGACAAACGCATGTATTTGATATTTAATAGGATCTAGGAGCTGACAGACTT
Organism: Gadopsis marmoratus; assembly: GCA_036023855.1. NCBI lineage: Eukaryota > Metazoa > Chordata > Actinopteri > Centrarchiformes > Percichthyidae > Gadopsis > Gadopsis marmoratus. Next base: position 83,794 of record JAVQJF010056517.1, read on the forward strand.
CAAAGGCAGATGCTCTCTATCTTACAATGGATGTGACAACGTTGGAGAAAAGCGCTGGAACGAGGCATTAATGCAACTTACAACTGTCAAATTGTTTGAAGCACAATCACTGAATTATTTTCACCATAAATATAAATACTTATTTATATATATGTGGATTAAGATTGTGCTTTGAACCCTTGACTAATCCCCATGTTTCAAATATCTCTACATGCAAATTCAATGCAACTCGCTCGTAGTTGTTGGTGTGATGTTGATTAAGCGCAACAATGGCAGCGTTGTCATGGCTAATGCCTACCGCCGGCCCAGGCAGTGTGAGAGAAGGCAAAGTCTGTCCACATCGACTCGGATTAAAGCAGCAGAGGATAAATACTCGGGCACAATCTAAACATGTGTAATCTGGGAAAAGATTCTCATCTGCATAGGTAGAGCTACGCCCAAATCCGGCTTCCCCTGCTCTCTTCCAGTAATTGAGAAAACGATTTCAAGCCCTGCAAAGACTACTGATTAGTATTAGTAGTTCTCCTCTCACAAAGCTTTTTCACAGATTTTACTGTGTTTTCTTCTTGGTTCAGAGTATTTTTTTTTTTTCTTTTTCTTTGCCGATTCAGTAATATCTCGATTCAACCACACTGCAGCAAATTGTCCTACACAGTCGAGGCATCGGTGAGACATATTTGGTGATAGTCGGCCTCTATCTCAGAATAAGAACATCTTTTCCAGTGGCTTCACTTTCGCCTCGTGGGGCTCTCTTCAGTCAGTCTCCTAATTGTCTGATTATCATGCTGATTCTAAGCAAAATACATTTCAGGGAGCCATGAAATCAACAGCATCTGGCCCCGTCAATGGAAATAATTTTGCCGTTTTTATGATGATGGTGTTGTTTCGAGCAGCCTTCTGCCCGCGGCATGTTTATACATGTGCAGCGTTAACCGGGATGGGTTATGCAAAGTGGCAGCCACAAAGGCTTCGGCGGGGTGCATGCAAAAGTGGCTATGTTAACATGCAGATGCACGTGGGTTTTGTTAATGCCGCACCTCGATTTCAATATCGTTAAGTTCGTAGTCTGAATACAAAAGACCTGATTGTTCAATAAAAAGACTGACGACAGTCTTGATCTTTTTCTTCCTGTCAAGCAAATCCCATAAAAAAGATCAAAACCCTCAATGATTTGATCCTACTAAGTATTACTTTGTGTAGCCAGAGCCTGATGTAGCTTATTCATCACCGCCATAGAGCTCCATTGTTAAAAACACATAGTGGGCCACATCATTGACACTGGATGACGCTCTACAACATTTCCACACAGGCTGGTAGATACTTCACTCTCGCTACAGCACCAAACGTGCATTCATCCTCTCTTAAATGTAATCCCCAACAAATGTACTATTTTCTACTGCTTGAGCAATATTAACTGGTTCCATATTCTCTACTGTGAGAATTTTACAGCTTTTCTCTGTTTTACATCATTGTTTTTCACCATCACCTCCTTTGATTATTTGGACGGTCGGTCGGTCAAAGCAGACGAATCCCCAGGTGTCGAGTCAAGCCGAACCTGTGGTCTGTGCACGTTTAACTTTTTTGCCTTTTCATTGACCACATCAACGCCTCTAAATAAACTAATCAATGACCAAAATGTTAATTAGTTGCAAATCTAGCTGCTGCGGATCATTTCCTTCCCAGATAACAAACTGCTCCGATGACAGACATCCATTCCACCTTTTCCCAACACATTTTTTTTTTAATGTATTCAAATATTAAACATCTTTGAGAAAGCTTGCATCCAAACACATGTAAATTTTCGATACAAAGCTGTCCGTACGTACGCAGTCTTGCGCAAAAGTAAAAAATTTTTTGCCAGGAGAATCTTGCCCCTCCTCCTGTCAACCCCAGTAGTACCTATTTTATGCTTTACATTTTTTGCTGGTGGCCTGTGTGACTAGGACACCAGAGGTAGACATAAATACAGTGTCTCTGTCTCCTGTTTTATTCATGGAAACAGGAAAACTCAATCGCAGGGAACCATCTCGTCATGTAAACAACTTAAATTGAATGAGACCTTAGCTGGCGCGCAGCCAGGGCTTCCTGCACGTAACCACAGCTACTGATGACACTTCAGGAGATGAAACACTTAAAAAAATAAATAAAAAAAAGGCCAGAAAGGTAAAGGAAAGACGGCGTGAGGGATGTTGAGAGAGAAACCCGAGACGCGCCTCAATTCAGTCTGGCAGAGAGGCAGAACAGGCTCCCGTCACCTGCCGCCAATAGCTAATGCTTTGGGGGCGATCTGCTGAGAGCTCACCCACTGCATTCGATTTCACAGCATCGGCCTTCTGCCGATGTCAAACACCAGATTGCAGAAGACTGGGGTGGGTCAAAACACATACCGCTGAACCACCGTTCTATCCCCAGAACAAAGACGGCCAGCCAAAGAGAGACGACCGCAGCGAGAGAGACTTTTGACTTTTCACCTCACCTGGAAAGGAGCGACTACAAACACTTTCCACCCATTTGTAGGGCCTGGCTGTTGCCTGTAGTCTCGGGCGATGTCTCACCGAGCTTGGGTGAATAAACAGGAGGGTTAAAGTAACTGCAGGAGCACAAACCGCAGAGGAGAAATTAGTCTACACAGCAATGTGTTTGTGTGAAGTCAGACTGTTCCTGAGGCCTGAAGATGATTTAATTTTTCCCTTCTCTGTCGTTTCTGCTGAATCGGAAGGAGCTCTCCGCGATCCTGTTGCTTGCTTAAATGGAAGGCAACCAGCAAATCTGATATGTGTCATCACGATGAGGAGGGTTGGGATATATGCAGTGAGACAATACACATTTGGTCTCCCATGAAAGGCCGGTGGCGATTAATATCTACTAATATCGCTGGGTGTACTGGAGCAACAAGCAGGATTGCTTTATGGAAAACGGATGTTTCCTATGATTTCTGCATCAATGCGATGAGCTCCTTACATTTGTGCTTAATTGTCTGGTTTGGCCGAAACAAACGGCCTTCTCTTCTCGTACTTCTTAAAGCACGTTCTCAATTGATTTCCGGAAACCTTACTATATCACAATAACGGATACCGTAAGAGGACTTCTTCCATATAACCCACTCCGATGAGGCAATACTTTTGAGTTAAGCATTCAACTGGAAATCTAAATATCTGCTAGAGCTGTGTTAAATATAACACAGTGGAGTCTACTGAGTTGTAATGTAATTGAGTTACATTATTAGTCCTAAGGGACTCCCCTTTCGTATGCGTATACGTGCATAATCATGCTCGTCTATATATTTTTCTGTGTGTGCAATGTGTTCCTGTGTAAAAGCACTGCAGCATTTTGCGTTGACCTAAACGGTGACTTTGGGTTTGTTTTGATGAATGTATTTTGGTCCCTTGCCTGCAACAAAACGGTTTCCTGTTTCTAAGCGATGTGTTGCCTCTCCTTTAGCATCCAGCGTCAGCGACAGTTCACTTTAACCTACCGTCGATATTTACCTGGAGATGCAGCTCCAGCTTTGAAAGCACTGGATTTCTACTACCATTAAGGTAATACGTGGTTTTGCAGTCTATGTACTTTTTCTTACATTCCAAACTCTTGTTCCTATTCCGTCATATACCTCAGCAGTGAATATAGCCACTCAGCTTGTCCAATAACAACATGTACTTTTGACCGAAACGTTGTAGAACACAGAATTTTCCTAAGTCACTGATAGGAGATAACCACTTTTGTGAAAACTGCAAAAATGCATTTGCTTGATCTGCACCTGTTCTAAAAATAAGCGCTTTTCGCCCGGACTCTATTGGGTGATTTGACCCAGCTCATTGTTTGTGAAAGGAAGCAGATTAGTCTGATCAGCTTCACAAGCGGGGCAATCCGCTGAATGTGTGGCACACCCTGTAGGTTCCACGAAATTGGAGGAGATAAATAGGTTGAGGAGAGGTGCCAGCGATGCAGGGGTTTAGCCAAGCAGACTGTAGTATTTCCACAATGCCGTCTTACTAGAAGACGCACAGGGAATCATGGCTGGATGAATTGTTTCAGTGGGTAAGTTTGAGCCATTTCCCGCTCCGCTCTAGCTCAGGGTTTGTGAGATACGTTATTTGGTAATATCGTGATTTTGTTTTGTATAATTCAGTTTATTTGCAAATTAGCACCAGCCACTACTGACGTGGTGACGGTTCTGTCCACACAGCTTGATACAAGAAAAGAAAGTGCGTAAGCTGTCCTGGAAAATCGCAGTTTCTCTACTGGAGCAGGTGTTAAATGCTTCTCTCACCTTGAGCGTAGTTGGGGAGCCAGAAATATGCGTATGTAACGAGTTTCAGACCAGCAACCCCACATGGCGTGGTCACACGCTTGCTTCCGTAACCTCCAGGCTTCCCAAGCCCAAACATTAATTGCATACTTGGTGTTAATCGAAATTCACAGACATTCTACATCCGATTGACATTTCGCTGTCCGAGTTAACTTGAGCACGTATTCCAACACCTAACCGAAGGATGGCCCGCAGAAAACAACCTTCAGATAATCTAATAAACATCACCCTGCTCTATAAATAGCACTGTCCCTCGACTCGTCTTCTTGTCAAAACCACGATCTGAAGATCTGGGAATCCGCTCTCCTTCTTCTCGCTTAAAGTGACAACGGTGGCGGTAATTTAGTTCTCAGGCTACAGACAGTACAGCCGCGTGAATAACATTTTAAATGAAGGTGTAAGCTGTGAGAAACAGAAAGAAAATCCGTGGTTGTCAAACGCACTTGTGCTGTGGAGCACGGCGACAGTTGGAGCCCTCTGTGCAAACAGTCAAGGAAATACAGAACGTCACTGAAGCTGTGCTCTCCCTCTCGTGCACATACGAATGCGTAAAACGCAACAAAACAAATGCTCCAGCCTTGCCTTTCAATCTTTTTCCAACACTTGTGGGTAATTAAACGCAATAGGCAGCGGGTTTTTAAACACAGATTAGGCCTGAAGGTAATTAGGCCCATTGCAGTAATGACTCCCACTGTGTCATGTGGGCAGGATTGTGTGTCAGTCACCCCCTCCCACCATGTAAGTCAACAGCGACTTGTCCTTCCAGTACACTACCCTCCAAACGCCATCTGTCCCAACCCTGAGCTTTGATTACCTCAATCCCAAAACGCACCACTCCTCGCGCAGCTCGGCGAGGCAGAGGTTGCCGAGATGAAAGCGGGAAGCCTCTGATGGTTTCAACTCCTCAAGTTATACAACCTAAATTATATCTGCGCAAAGAGGAGATCTGTCTCGTCTTTCCACTTGCCGTGTTTGCACCCGTCAACCTCACTATATGTTGTTTGGCTGCTTAATGAGAGCTGGGCGGATGATGGAAAATGTCCCATCTGTTGTGTGTTTAATGGCTGGATTCTTGAGCTCTAATCATACAGCGGGAGTGCCAGGATGGAGCAGACAGCACCCATCTGCTGGCCACTGCAGGAAAAAACACGCAGTTTTTCAACTCGCATCATCATCATCATCATCTCTCGCGCTCTCTCTCTCTCTCTCTCTCTCTCTCTCTCTCTCTCTCTCTCTCTCTCTCCACTCGCACTGCAGCCGCACAACATCCACACGAGGGTCCATCAGCTTCATGCACATAAGATATTGGAGTCCTGCAAACGCTGGGACGTAGGGCTCCACCTCGTGATTATTCGTCATTTATTTACAATTCTACAATTTAGAAGGGGGACCCAAATTGCTTGTCTTTTCGGGTGATCAGTCAAAAGCTTGCATACGTTAAATGTACATTGACATAGAATGACGTTTTAGAGGCTTTGGCTTATTGAATGACAAACAATCATTTATCAAAATTGCTGATAATTGCTCACATACTTAATTACATATTAGCAGCACTTTTCTTCATCACATGGGGCCAAACTCTCCTCTCCACATGTAAAACTTGTTTTTCCAGTTATTAATGAATTAATTGGATATCAAATCTGTAGAACACAAGACAGAAGGTCATCGTTATATTCTTTTGTTGAATTATGCCCCATTTCTATAGTTCAGATTGTTTGTTTTGCACAACCAACAGTCCAAACCTTGGTACCCTGTGGAGTTTTGACCACTAGGGGCACTATAGATCATTGTTTTGTTCGCATCTCACGCGTGTGTCCAGCCTATGTTTCGAAATCTTTCAAAAATCGGCTGCAAATGTTAGATTTTTTATGCCTCGAGGATACACTGAGAGAAAAGTGAATGTAAACATTTCACAGAGGCATCAATTCATTTTCCAGTGATATAAACCAGGCAATAACAGTAAATACTCAAATTTGAAGAAGCTGGGGACAGCAAATCATTGGCAATACCAGCTTGAAAAAAGACTTCAAAAATTATAGTTATAAAAGTTGTTGATATGTTCTCCATCAGGCGACTGGTCGATGAATTGACTCATTTCAGCGCTACTTGGAGGAGCTTGTAATGCGTTTGGGATTTAAGTCGTCCTATGCCAAATAGAACAAGGTAGACTGAGGATGGAAATATATTCATATCACCTACAGCACTTGGTTCTCTTAATGTCTGAGGAGTCTAAATTCAGGTTGAGGCTACTGGAGTTTGGCAGGTTTCTCTGTTTCACACATGCTAAAACACATAGAGCAGGTGGGTTTTACAACAAGGAGAGGGCCTCTGTGCTCTCATCCACAAAGTAGGGCTGGGGCTATTCACATTAGCATTTCATACACAGATGATCTTGCTTTCTCACTGCCAGGTAGATCCTCTCATGAGAGGATGAAGTGCAGGAGATTTGGGGGTTTCATAGATGCTTGCCACACTGCTTTTCAAGTGCCCACAGAGACTTGTGGGGTGGGCGTGCAGGGGGGGGTGTTAGGAGCAGCAACAGACAAATATGCCACCTCATTGTCCAAATAAAGAATAAGCAGCTGGTGGTGGTGCAGGCAGAGACGGGGGTAGGGAGGAGGGTGTGTAGTATGTCGTGAAGGCTCGGGGGACCACAGTGTTTTCACGCAAACATTTTTTTTTGTTCATTAGGAATGCTGTTAGAAGCTAAAAACTACCGCAAACACAGAAACTAGTCGATTTTAAAAAAGGGCACATTTCTTGGCAAGAAGGCCTCCAAAGCTTTATCTTTCCCTGCGAGAGGCTGAGTTGAGAAATTTCAAACACGTGTTACACTTTTGCTCTGTGCAGACGGTGCCGCACAGTTTGCCGTACGTCACTTGCCACTTTTTAGTTTCTGTGTCCCTGTTTTTGCCCCCCCACCCCCCCGCGCTTTTGTCTCTGGACTTACTTGTTGATTGTCTTCCTGCCTGTCAGTATGTAAATCGTTGAACAGTTCCTGTCCGCCTGCGCTGTCTGCGTTTGGGTCCTACCCCTGCTGCCTACACTTCCAAACCACAACATCCAAAGCCCACACATATTCACTTTTATATCATTTTAATAAAAAGTAAAAAAAAAAACTAAAAGAACCCGACTCATTTACATCTGAGAGGCCGGAACCAGTCAGTTTTTGCAAATTTTGCTTCAATCACTTCAACTATCTCCTCATCGACTGATCAACTGATAATTTCAGTTCTATTCGAGACCAAAAGAAATAAAACTGTGAGGATAGTAATCCAACACGTTTACTCTAATGTTGGCAACGGCATTTCCATAAAGGCATACAATATATATAAACAGTAATCAACTCTCAGTTTTGTGCAGAGTTACAGCTGTAATTTGCACGAAGGGGCCGTGTTCACGCTACATGAGGGTGTGATGTTGTTCTGTAACATCACTTGGTTTGATGTAAAGTCTCTCTCTGCCGGTGCAAATACGACAATATAGTTGCCATGTAAGAGTGAGACTGTGTAGACATATGAATTGACTTTACTATGGTTAATTATGCAGACATACGTAGACTGATGGGAACTTGAATACTAGTTCTGGTATTAGCTGGATGTCAAGCTTGAAATTAGGCTCCTTGGCAGGGTGGTTGACTTGTTTAGGCACACTGAGATTAATTTCAATACATGGAGAGCTGCTTGGCACTTGCAGAGTGCTTTGACAGTTTGGCAACGGTGCAATAGCTCACCAGCACAGTCCTTGGGGCGAGGAAGGAGGCAGATGTTGCTGCAAAGTGAATGGTTCAATCACAGTTCTGGAGACTGTTCTAACGGAAATCGGCTTACACAACTCAGCTGGAACATTAACAGCAACGGTGGCGAGACAGTCAGCGTTTACTGACAGCATGAATGAAGCAATATTTTCGGTTATTTCGGAAGTATATTGTGTAAATGCATCAAAACAGAAGCAGAAGAACTAGAAAAAAGGGAAAAGGCTTGTTTTTACATCATGCTTGTTCCTGTGTTTATTCCGACCCTCTACGTGGGATATTCAAATAGAATTTAACCTTAACGAATATATTTAGGTTAACTATTGCTTGTTTAGAACACTCGGCATTGAATTTTACCCTTTTTTGTTTTTTTTGCAGAGGTATTCAAGCAGCATTAAAATTCCAGTTATCGTCTTAACTGGAATGGACAGGCCCTGTCATGCACCCTTAGATGTGTGAAGCAGTAGTCCTAATTACAGCCCTGTCCCCCCACCCCCACATCCACCCCAACCCCAACTCTCACCCTCATAAAGCGTTGGCATGGTCCAATTAGCATCTCTCTCACATTTCCACACCCCGGCGTTGCACGTGAAGGGTGATCAGGTCTGACAGGCGCACAGCACACTAATGTTTTATCCGTGACACGCATCAGGGTTTCTCTTTGCACTGTGACACCGACAACTAACTGACGCGACTGGCCTGTTCTCTCTGCCAGGAAACTACAAGGCTTTTGCGTTAGGGTACCGTATTCCACCGAGAGCAATATTTTTCACGTGGTAGGATGGTAATGTCTCTCAACCTTGGGAGTAAAATACGATCAGCAATTCCAGCACTGGCAAAACTCATTCAGGTCCACGGAAACAAAGTGAAACATTTTCTCATTAAGAATTAATTTTAAAGAGGAGAAATTTGGTTTAAGCTTCTCCTTTTTTAAAATATGTTGCACACTGTAGCTCACTGGACGTTTTTTGCTACATTGTGGTATAAAACTGGCCAATCTCTGCAGAAGCTGCCTCACCAGCCGAAGTTTGTTGTCAATATTACCCATCGGCACGCTTATTTCCTGCAAAACTCTCTTGGAGCGAGATGACGAATGTCTACCCGTTTCTTCTGTGTACACTGCTGAATATAACAGAAGTGTTAGTGGAATGCCTAAAGCTTAGAATGTAAATCTAGAGGGGCAAAAGTATGATAAAGGATGTGCCCAAGTGAATAAAACACAGGCTTTACCTTGAAGAAGCTGAAACCCCCCCACCACCCTGATGCTTTTGAGCCGAGAACAAAATAAAACACTCGGAGGCAGCCCCCAGGATGCCAGGCAGAAACGTGCTGCGATTAGATGATGACGGTTCATCCTTGAAAGCTATTTAAAAAGGGGAAAGTCTCTGAGCAAACACTCGCAAATGTGAGATGGAAACCTGACCCCCCTAATAGTACATTAACTATTCATGTAGCGTATTGGCAATCAAATGACTCTGTTTTAATGCCTTGCAAAGACATTCTTCCCATAAAACAGTGAAATATGCAGGCAGAGAATATTTCCATCTACATCCCTCTGCAGCTGCATTCAGTTCTTTCTGCTACACCACACTTTGAAAGCACTGCCTCTTATTTTCTACTTTTTAAACTAAAATCCAGCCCAAACTGACATTGGGTGTTAATTTGTTGTTCAGTAATTTACGTTATTCACATCTGACACACTGTGCTAAGTCTGACTCAACCCAAAGCCTTTCTATTACCAATATTACTACTCCTTTCTTTTTTTGAGCCATTCGTTCATTTCTTTAGGTCTTTAGCTCAGGTCCAATCCTGAGCCTGTGTAGCGGTCACGTGAGGAAAAAACGAAACTCATGCATGATTATTATTATTGTTGCGCAATGTGCACGCGCGGCCAAAGCGTGAACGAATCACTCTCGCAGAGGACTCGTTCCTGCTAGTTCATACCAAAAGAGGAGTTCAATGAACGATACGCTCATGAACGACACATTACTACGTTCTACGTAGGGCAGAGCTATGTTAAATTCTTAAACTGCGATGGCGTCGCAGACCTTTTTGACCCGAAGGACATCGAAGAAGATGCTTTGCAATGGCTGGAAAGCGGCGACAGCCTTCTTCTGGAAGTTGAGCGTCCACTTAGCATGGATGGCATGCATTTTGAGAGACATATCAAAGTCTTGATAAAACACAGAAATTCAATACTGTATCATGAAAAAATCCCCCAAGATAGTAAGCTTATGATCCACTAAGTAGAAACCTTCAAAACTGTCGGGGATTTTACAAGACAGACTACGTATTAATTAATTTCTTTCAGCCAATTAGGGAGTTTACTGCGTTTGCCTCTGGTCAAAATCCCAGCGCTCTAAAGCCACGGCCTCATAAAAATGCTCCGTCACGATCCAACTTAAACTCCCTCTCATAGTGCAGAGTGTTCTTTAAGGAAATGCTTTGCTGCCCATTCGTCACTGACAGTGAGAGCAGGAGATGAATCATTCTAATGTTGCTTTCAGCCAATCTGAAGAAACCCAGAGTGCAATAATGTCAGCATGATGCAGACTGCTCTGTGTCCCACTGTAACAAATGGAAGTCTAAATCAGAAAAAAGGGAAACGCTAGATGAAAGCAGGCTGGAAATGGTGAGGACCAGGTCCTGGCATTTTCTCTGCCTAATGATATCGATGAGCCAGGTGTGTCGGGTTTCAATCAAGAAAACTCCCCTTTTGCTGCATTTTCTCAAAGCAAGAGAAGCCAAATGCATCCGAAGGTGCTGCCACATTCTGAATGATTATCATGTAGGCTTTTTGACCACGCCTACCCAGCGGCTGAGTTCGTGGGGAAACACCTGCTCCGTCTTACACCTGTCTCCTGATTGGTCATTGCACTTTGTCTGAAAGCCTTTTTACGTCTACGTCAATTGTGCTGATGATTTTTTCTTCAGTTTTATCCTCATTCGTGTACTGCTTTTAAATACAGAAACTGACCTAACAAGCCTTTGCTTTGTATTTTTTGCCAGAATGTTTATTCTACATGATTGGCAGCAAAGCAAACCCCCAACAGGGAACTATTACAGAGAAAGGCAAAGTATAATAGTATTGAATCTTTGGATATTTAGATGGAATTTGACCCATGAAAGAAATGTCCCCGTTTAAAGACATTTCTGTTTGTAGCGTTTGACTAACCCTTCTATACGGATAAGCATGATGGTGACAAGTGCACTTTATTGATATTTGGATAACCGAAAACAGCAGTAGCGAGTGGAGAGGATTTGCCACAGCATGATCAACGTAGGTGCCTCACTCAAAACAATAATGGCACTGCAGTCAGTTTTTACTGGACACCAGGTCATGTGGAACATATAAAAACGGCGCACGCTGGAAAATATCATAAAACATGGCAGAAAATTGGACTTGAATGTCAATACCATTGAATCGTTAGGTCTTAAAAAGGCAAGGCAGGGCAGTTCTTATCCATTCATACAATTCCCTGAGAGATGACCTAAGAGTTGATGCTATTCCTTCAGGATGCAATTGGCGAATAATGTCCGATTCAGTGTCCGGTTGACGCTGGCAGCCATACGCACAGGCAGGCGCAATGTGAGAGATTCTTATGTGATATGGTTTGATTTTTGTTGCACACGTGGTGCAAAGCAATCATGTTTTGAAAAGATTCTGTCCATAAAACGGCACCCTGTTTCTGTTAATATATTAACTTTCAAAAGGTGGCGCTCTTTATGGGGTTTTTTTCCCCCTAGCTATCGGTTTGCTCTCATTCCAAATGAACAGTTGCTGCTGCCAGAAATTTAAAATGTAATATTTCCAGCATGTTTAATGCCCGTCGTGAGAATTAATTTGCACGTGTGTGTGTGTGTGTGTGTGTGTACATTCCCATCATGTCTGACAAGAAATGTAATGACAAAATGAATCCACCATTTATCTTGGTAAGCCACACAATAACATCACACTGCAGCAATAGAAGCGGGGGATTATTTTCACCTTGTCACATCCTGGATTTAGAAGAAGACGCCATCACTGGCAGGACCGATCAACACTTCTCACTTGCAGAACACCCCTACATTTTCAGTCTCGGGTGGCAGCCAGAGAGCGTGAATGACCACGCTTTGTTTGCGGCCTGTGAAGAGACTGTTAATGTTTGGAGGGAAGCGTGACTCATCTTTTTGAATGGCCCTCTGCATGTTCTGCTGGAACAATAATCCGCCGTTCTTCTCCTAGAACTGGCTTGTCTGGTCTGCTAGGGATATGATTGAAACCACAATGGCGGCCATCACGCTGCAGCCACCTGGGGTGAGCCACTTCTGCATGGACCACTACTTCTTGATGCACACTGCCCGCTTTAAGATTGATCTGCCACCATCCAGAGCAGGCCTTACAAGCAGGTTCTTAATGAGGGGCAGTCCAGCAATTTAGCATCCACCTTCCATGAAGCTGGGGGACTCGAGAGTAATTGGAGTACATCCAATGTCAGGATATATCTGCTGTGTGTATATATGGGTGAAGCGCCAAAAAAACTGGGTCCTACAATTCCCATAATGCAACTGGATAGCCTCCCGATTGCTAAACACCAATGTCTTTCAAACTCCACACATCCAGTTTGCAACAGAGGCTTTCTGTTAGTCCCCATGAGGCGAGCTAACCCAAAAAAATATTATACAACTGATTCACAGGCTAAGTAGTACTCCTTTTTAAGATGAGTAAACTCATCCCTCTTTTTTTTTTTTTAATTCATGTTAATATGAACCCAGGTGTCCATTTTAAGCCTTAATGACCAAGTCAGCAAACCTTTCAGATCGGAAGCAGTCCAGAATTAGCCTTTCGGAGTGCAAACAGTAGCAGTAAACGGCTAATTACAAAACGCTGCACAATGATTGTCACTGTGGGATCCAAAATTTTAGCCTAGTTTGACAAATAATTACTTTATTATAATTACCAACTTGCCACCACGCTGAGCAACACACCGCTGTGTACGTGCACGCGTACTCTGCTCGGCTGCAAACACACTGTAATGAGTGACTGATAATTGCACAATTGTTCACACTTGAGTTCACCGTGTTCAGGGACTCCAGTGATTGCCACGTACAGGTTTTTTGCCTTTTTGTGCAGTTGTCGTGATGTCTACATCACGCAGGGCTAACGTGACAATATGCGAACACTGGAGTCTGCGTGTAAGCGAAAGTGACATTTTCCTTTTTGCAGTCGCTGTCTTCAGTGAGATTAATACCGGTGTAATTAGCTCAGTGCCCTTCTCAAACAAGGGAGCATCCACACGCTGGACAAGCAGCCATGCTATTATATCAACAAAGAGCGTGTAATAAAGGGTTGTGAGGCCACCTTGTCCTTTCAGAGAATCTGCAGTTGGCGTTAGATCGCATTCAGGCCTGTGTATAGTGGGATACTCCATTATTATTTCTTTATTACTACAAGGGAAGCCTACAAGTCACTGATATGAGAAGGAACTGGAAATCAAACCTTCCCATAGGTTAGATGATCATTTGTTCTGGAGGTGCCGAGTAAACACAGTTGGCTGTTTGGCTGAGACCATCGTTCGATTAACCTGATTATCCAGAAAGTGAATCAATCACAATTTCTGTAATTTAACATTTAAGCCATTTATCAGGTTGAGGTTTCTCTCTTGGTATGAATATTACATACTGTATGTCAGTGTTTGCAAAATCCCCAAGTTCCTGATGTTGAAGTATTTAAGACATTTCTCAAGCAAAACAAAATGCCAAACATTTTGGATGAAGCTTCTCAAATTTGAGGATTTGCTGATTTTCTGCTGTTCATGTTAGTGGAAATTGAACCTTATGATGGACATTTCTGACTCATCGTTGACATATAGACCAAAAACAATTAAATCATTAAACAATCGAATCATTAAACAATGTACTGCAGTCCTGAACCGGTCCACGTGGCTACACAAAGACCGCTTCTGTGAACCAGTGGAAGAGGAACTGCTACAAATGTCCCCAGGCACCAGCTATAGTAACAAAAAAACACATTTAAAAATCAAAACTTCTCCCTCAGCAGTCTGATCACACATTTGCATGTTGTCTGCATCACTGTCGGAGCCCACAGCAGCCAAATGGTTCCTATCTATTCAGCACTGTGGGTGTGTGGGGGGGGGCATCATCCACTGCGTTTATTTTCACACACTTCAACCCAACAACATGCTACTGAATCACAACACACTTGACCATACTCCCCCCCCCCCAAAGAAAACATTTGCAAACACATCACAGAGGTGGTCACCTTGCAGAAAAGGAAGAAATAAATAAAAAAATATATGGATGCAACGCTGAGGGACTGGGCGCCACGCACATCTCCCCTGTGCTCGCCAGAAGCCAGTCAATGCAACATTGACAGGGGCAGCTGAGCATCTGGCGCTTTGTGCTCGCGGATCTGCGCACGAAGCGTTTCACTGCGTTCAGATGACTGAGGCGTCCGCTCAAAGCACTTCTTTATCTAGACATCTATATCTATATCTATATCTATATCTATATCTATATATATGCACAGAGAGATGGGGACCTGCTGGCGCGGGGAAGACAAAGCCCGGACTTATGGAGTGCGAGAGAGGCTGCGGTCCTCCGAGTGGACCCTGTTTTCCTGCAGTGCGCGTCAAATCCAGCCCGGACGCTCCGGTGCGGCACGCGCCTCGGGGGCGATGGGATGGCCTCCGGCTCGCGCGCTGTCACCGCGGCGGCGGCGGCCTGTCTGTCTGTCTGCCTGTCTGTCTGCCTGTCTGTCTGTCTGCCTGTCTGTCTGTCTGTCTGCCTGTCTGTCTGCCTGTCTGCCTGTCTGCCTGTCTGTCTGTCTGTCTGCCTGTCTGTCTGTCTTCCTGTCTGTCTGTCTGTCTGTCTGTCTGTCTGTCTGTCTGTCTGTCACTCACAAGTCCGCCGAGGCGCCGCGTGCACCAACACCCCGAGAGGGAAGGACGGAGGCGCGCGGCAGCCGAGTGGACTCATTAAAGCCGGAAACATGACAAAGTCCCCTTCTGTCTGCTTGGTGCCATTATTATTAATATTATTATTATTATTAATATCACGGGGCGCAATTTGAAAATGCGCACGTGCACCACACAACTCGCCGCTTGCGAGTGCGCGCGCGAGACTCCTGTTTATTTGCGAGCTCTTCTTGAGACACAACACAGCAGCTGTAAGGCTGAGGGGGGGCGCACACACACACACACACACACACGCACACACACACACACTCACACACACACGCCCGCGCCGCTGACAGTCACGCGCACAGGTGCGAAAACGCAAAACTTGCACTCTGACGCAGATGACAGCGCAAAGCCACTCATGACAACTTATTTCTCTCTCCCTCTCCCTCCCCCTCCCCTCTTACCTGTCCGCGTGCACTCCCCCCTGACCGCACGCGACGGCCCATTAACGGCGAAACAGGCGCGCGACTTTGAGTTTGTCCCGCATCCTCCTTCCCTCCTTCCCTCCTTCCCTCCTTCCCTCCCTCTCTCAGCTGCCTCCCGCCGCCGCTGCCATCCTCTCCAGGGCAGAGCGCGACTGCAGCGGCTCGCAGAGAGCCGATGTTGTCCCGTTCTCTCCGCGCGCGTGCGTGCGCGTGCGTGGGTGTGTGTGTGCGCGAGCGACCGGACGAGCCGAGCCGAGCCGAGCCGAGCCGAGCCGGCGCTTGTGTGCGCATCTCTCCTCCGAAGGATCCTCCAATCCTGACCCGGCTGCTGCGGCGGCTCAGGCCGAGGGAGGCGCCCGATTGGCCGCTTTTCAGATCAATCCCCCCCCCCCCCGCTCCCCACTATCTCCCTCTCCTCCTTTGCTCCTGTCCTTCTCTGTTAACACGTGATTATATAAGATAGTGATCAGGAAGCGATACGTTAACCCAATCCAAT
>JAVQJF010056520.1:0-25016 GCA_036023855.1 Gadopsis marmoratus
TGTTGGGTCTGTAGATATAGAGTTGGCTTGAACTTGCTCTATATTTACAAGTGCTATGAGATAACTTTGTTATGATATAGCGCTATATAAATAAAATTTGATTTGATTTGATTTGACAATGTTAGTGACAACAGCAGCTACACTAATAACGACAATAGCAGCAGCAGGCGTCCGCATCCACACGACGTGACCCGTGTTCATCCAGACTGCGCAGCACCACGTCTCGGATATCCAGTCTCCACACACAGAGAGAGAGAGACACAGACAGACAGACACAGGGAAAGACAGACACACGCAGATAGACTGACACAGAGAGACAGACACAGGCAGATATACACCCATCGATAGACACAGACAGACAGACACAGAGACAGAAATCACAGACAGACAGACATACAATGAGAGAGACACAGATAGGAAGACACGGAGAGAGAGAGAGACAGAGAAACACAAACGGACATATTTAATAAGCTCTTAATATAGCACTGTTTAGATCACATGGTGTTAAGATGAATGTTGATTACTGTGTATGGGTGTCATTGTGGCTCATTTGGCTCAGTCACGCTTTGTATCATATATCAGTACACCAAACAGCCAGTGCGAAAGTGTATATAGATCTGAACAGTAGTTTCAGTAACGCGCAGCATTACTCTTGATAACAAGAGAGGAGTTTAATGTCAACACTGTGGCCATTGGTAAACCTGGAAAAATAGCCCACCGCTCAACACCGAACAACGGATTTTACGCCTCATAAGTCTGTCGGTCCTGCATCGTATATCACTTTGACCTCAGGTAACAGTGGCGCTGCATCACCTTTACAGGCTTTTTACTGTTCTAGCTACATCCTGCACAATGTTGAAATGCATAGCACTCTTCCTCTCCTTCCATCGCTCCCTCTTTCAAGTTAATCTTGCAGAAATACGAGCCATAACTAAATTAACATCACTTAATGCCATCAGAAGGACAGCTCCTTCTTTATCACTCTCCTTCATGTTCTCTCTCTGTCGCTCATATTCCTAATTAGCATTAAAAAGGTGGCTATCCCCCCCAGCTCTTCTTTATTCTTGTCACGACTCTCCTCTGCCTCCTTTTCTCTCCACATTAACCTGTTTTATAGCTGGTCACCACTGTGTGTGTGTGTTTGTTTATGCTTGTGTGGCATGCATGGCTTTGCAAGTGCATGCACGTCATGCCTCAGCAGCTAATGAGCAGCGTTGAGGCACCACTAGTTAGTGGAGCGTGTGTGTATGTGCATGTGTATTGTTATGTGACTGCTGTGTGTGTGTGTGTGTGTGTGTGTGTGTGTGTGTGTGTGCCCTGTCAATAGTGGAATAACCATGAGCAATTATCTAGGCGGTATGGAGCAAAAATGTATTTCAGCACCTTGGTGGAAGCCATAGTATGTGCCACACATATACACACACACGCAGACAAAGGCATTGGTGCACACAGTCTCACACACAACGTATATGTGTGAACACATTCATGTGAAGTTAATCAGACACACCCTCCCATGTCACTGACCAACATATCCAGTGCTCAGCTGATGCCAAGTGTCAACAAGGGAAGCTGTGGTTGTGTATCTACACATACACACATACATTAAATGTATATAACTATATAGAAAATCTACCAATTAGCACTAAAAAGGGGAACATATATATATATATATATATATATATATATATATATACAGATCTGTAAAAAATTAAGAGACCACTGCAAGATTATCAGTTCTCTGGTTTTACTATTTATAGGTATGTGTTTGAGTAAAATGATCTTTGGAAAATTTTGAGTGGTCTTTTAATGTTTTCCAGAGCTGTATATATATCGTGTGATTCTGGAGCAGATCCAGTGGCCTATGCTATAACCTTCCACGTAATACTGCCTTCTGATGCATAAATACTATGAAAATAATCTTCAAAAAGGCTGTACCTGCCCAGGTTACATTTTTACATTGTAACACAATGGCTGCTATTTGAAACCTCTTACAATACAGGAAATGTTCATG
This sequence comes from Gadopsis marmoratus, assembly GCA_036023855.1. Classification (NCBI taxonomy): domain Eukaryota; kingdom Metazoa; phylum Chordata; class Actinopteri; order Centrarchiformes; family Percichthyidae; genus Gadopsis; species Gadopsis marmoratus. Next base: position 2,012 of record JAVQJF010056520.1, read on the forward strand.
TTGTTGTGCGTGTCCCTCTACCTCTACCACAGCAGTATGTTGACTGAAACTATATTACCATATACCAAACGATGTTCGCTTGTACTCAAGTGCATTATTTAGCCATTTGACTTTATACATTATTGAGCATGTGGGATCCCAGTTGGACTACGCTCCTAGTCTTGGCGGTGTTATTGCCTTGCTCTTCCCATGAACCCCTAAACATTAAGACCCACATGAAACATGACCAAGTTGTTCCAGTAAAGGTTTAAACCATAAAATGTTAACTAAAACTGCTGCACCTTTCAAATAAATGAAGTGCCACCATTCAAGAAATTACATTCTGACACATCCGTAAACTGTTACAGGGTGTGAACATATGAGCATAATTATAGACATAAGTGCACAATTGAATGACTAAGTGCAAGCACACATCACATGATAAACATCTCAACAAAAGCAGCTATATACAGCGCTCTTGTGTACATCCACAAGAAAACGCACATATATGCACACACTTTACAGCCAAGGATTTCTGCTTATGTTATAGGTGATGATGCATGAGAGCTGATCACAGGGCAGGCTGTCTCCAGATGTGGTCTGACTGGTAAAATTGCACTCAGTTTCCAGTTTGTTTTTTTGCACCTTGCATTAATATGCAGGTTTTTCTTATCCAGACAAAAAAATGTTGTTATATCACCTAAAAACAAAAAGAAAGCAAGCCTATAGATGGTTCTGTATACATGTGTCAAGCACATTAGATATAAACCTAACAAACTAAACATACAATGCTCTAATGCGTTGATGGTAGGCATTTGACAGAAACGCTGCACTAAGTGTCTTGTGGGTAAACATGTCTACATTCATCTGTCATATCAAACAGTCTGGGATGCCCAGCAGACATTTTCAGAAAAAGCTTAACTCAAAGGTCATGATAAAAAGGACAGATCATGAAATGCATTTCATTCTCAATATTATCCAAATCACAGGTGAGACTTTCTGTCCTCCTCTGGGACTGAATGGAAGCGTCCAGCTTCCACAGCCAAAGGCAAAAAGACACACTGAGCACAAACAGACCTCTGAGCTCTGCTCAACTTAAAAGGTGACAATATCTTTCAGTTTTAGTTTGCTTAATATTTCTTCTGACCATTTTTCTTTATAATTTCAGAATAACAAAGACTTAAAATAACTAACACTACAAGGGAGCTTATTTTTAAACATATTCTGCAAACCAAATTTAGAGAATATCTCCCTTGCTCATGAATAGTTATTTGAACAATATCACAAGAAAATATATTTTTATTGAGTCTGTTGCATGTTACCTACCAGCAGAGTCAGACAGGATTCTTATTCTTGTTTCAAAAGTTAAATGTAACTGAGTGGGTAAAGTTATAATTGGGACCATAGGAGGTTTAAATGGAGGTTGGAAAACAATTTTATAATATATAGTGATTTGTTTATTTGAGATTTCTAGCAAGGGCATAACACAAATGTGTTTAACTTGGGTTCTCCTGGGTATACATTGCTTTTCTGTATTTGTCACACCTCTTATTTTTGCATTTTATTCCATCTCTATGTGAATGTAAATGTATGTACATATATAAAATAAATGTGGTCACAAAAAAATTAAGATGGTCATAAGGTAAAAACCTAAATATATGCAACTCTCAAGTATGACAAAAGAACTGAACCGATATGCAAGTTTTCTCTTTATTTATCTTCAGTCACCATTTACTACACCACCAATGTACAATATTTAACTTACCCTCAGGATCAGTCTGCAATCATCTGCATAAAAAGTACCAACTGTGACATCAGAAAGTGTAACTCTGATACCTGTCTGCTTACTTTCAAAGATTTCATCTGATATGAATGTCAATTATGTTAATAACAGATGAAAATGTGATAAAAGCGTTACTCCCTGTCTTTATTGTGTACATACTAAGTGTTACATTCCCTTGACCTCTCCTGCATGCATCTGTGAACTTTGACCATGTTTCTATTTTGTTAGTGTTCAATTCATCAACATCAAATCTACTGTTGAAGAGCTGATAAGAATATTTAAAGAAGAATTCTTGGTACCACAGAATTTCTTTTATTGTGATACATTTACAAGTTTATGGTCTATAAATTAAGTTCTGCTATCAACAGAAGTTGACTGAATTTGTGTTTAAATTTCTCTTTTTGCTCCAGTTTTGTCAACCAGTTTCCTTGGACCTTGACTTGAGCCTTGGACTCCATTCAAGACATGTTGGAATTTTTTGATGCTGTTGCCAAGATTTCAGTTGTTTGACTCAAAGTTTAACATTAAACTCACAAAGCTTTGGCACTGTCTCTTGCAGTCTGTCAAGAGTGTGTCTGTCTCTTTTAACTATTCCAATCAACATACCATCTGCATGAATCAGAAGTGTAGTGGTCTCGGGTAAAAAAAATACACAACAACTTGCATCTTGAATTTGCACCGGTGACACAGTGCTTGATGGCTTGAAAGGCCTAACGGTGTGTTCAGACAGAACGCAGCATGATTGCTTACAAAGTCAATAGAAAGATGAGATAGATGGGAATTCGCCCTGGTAATGGGTGGTCTTTTAGTATAATATTCCATCTTTGTGTTTGCCTGGACAGTGTTTCCCTGTTGAGCTGTGGTGGAAGATTCTCTAACTCAGACTGCTGCCGCCTCATATTAACTTCAGGTAAACTTTGAAATACATTTGTGCACCAAACAAGGACTGTGGATTTTATCCCCCATCACCGACATTGAAAGGAAAGGTTTTTTCGATGGTCACTATTAAAGTATTAAAGTAAGAAAATCCTGTTTCAATATACATCTGGGCATCTGACTATCGTTTTAAGACAGACTTGAACATTTTTGAACCTACCCTTTAATACTCTCTCAAAGTCCAAAGCAAAAGGCCAGTGTTCAAACTGCAGGTCCAGCGGCAGAATAAGCTATTGCCTTGAATTGAATGCATGAAACTATATGTCAGATTTTCAGTAGGCATTTTCCTGTTTCAAAGTAGTAATAAGAATTACGGAAGCTCGTAAATTGTGTGCGAGGACATTTTTGTCCTTGGTCACTGTCCTGTGTTTGCACCTGATTGAGCACCTGATTGAGCACATTTTTTCTCCTTTTCCTTTTTTGACAACACTACCATAAAGCATAATTAATGGTTTGACTTTGAAAAAAAAAATAATGCTTATGTGCGTTCAACCTGCTGTATACCCGTATCTTCAGATAAGGCCATTGCCCGGTTATTACAGCTGATTTTGTTACAAGTGGAAGTCTTTGTAGTCTCATTTCTGGCATTTAAGAAATGTTTGCCAGTAATGCTTAGACTATTATAGGCATGGAAAAGCTACATGATCTCCCAGATGGAGTAATGTTTCCTGGTAATAGGAAGAACCACAGAGTAACTAAATAGGGTCATCCATATTTATCTCTTGATTTATTAAACTATACATTGCCAGTCAGTGACTGGAACTTCTAAAAGTTTAATAATTTTACAAGCATGTAATTGTAAACCTGTCAGCACTGTATGAACAGATTTCAGGTGTAATCTGAACATCTGATCAAAGTTTTATACTCGACCTTTGCAGGTGGATGGGAGCGGTGGGGTGAGGAACATTCAGTTGACGAGTCAAAGACAGACTAAGAATAGCATGTGATATCAGTGGTAGACGTGACAGCCCCTTACTTGACTATTATGCAAATTAGTCCTTGCCTCTGCTAGCATGCAGCAGCCGTAGCATCGTGTTAATTTACAGTGTACCTGTTTGTGTAATCTTCTTTCATGTGCTCTACTCACCGCAACGTTCAATGAAATTAGACTTGCTAATAATTTAATACATTCAATCTCACACACACACACACACATACACACACACAGTTTTGCTGTCTGCCCTCCTTTCTCTCTAAGCTTTAAGTGAAGTAGCATCATGCGGCTTTTGCGAATACGCCAGTGTTATTACTGAGCCTAAATTATTGTCAATGCCATACAGACACACAATGCTTTGTCTCTGTCTCTCTCATCCTTCTGTTTTGTTTTTGTTTTTTTGGCTGAAAGTCTGTCTACACACTGAAAAAGACAGCGATCTCAGCTGTTTGAGGTGACGACTGTGTCCTTTGCTGGCTCAGAAGTGCTGCTGGCGTAGCAGCAGAACTGGCTTAGTATATTTTCTCTGATGGGATTACAACAAAAAATAAAATTTGAGAGAAGAGAACAACATGGCAGCGTTTGGTTTTTCAATATAAATGTTGATTTCACTGAGGCATTAAAAGATGTGAGGTGCCAAATCTGACGTCGCCACTGACATTAAGAAAAATCAGGAATTACAACTCTGACTGTCATTATGATCAATGTTGGACATAAACATCCGTGCGGTGGACTTTTTGAATGTAAATTTAAGGGTAAATATGAACGTAATTTTAAAGCTTAAAACAACAAACAAAGAGATAGAGACAGGAATTGAGGCCCCTCTGCAGGAATGTGACCCTACACCACCTACTCTCCTCTGGGTCCCCAGTGTTGAACCAGATACTTGGACAAAACAACAAAAGGCAGAAGATTTATGCCTCCATTTGGTTTTAGGGCAGAACAGGAGAACAGAGGATTCGGTTGAGAGGTTTCTGTCTCTCTCTCTCTCTCTCTCACTTCAACATATAGTTTTACTGCCTCTGCAGGCACATAAAGCTCACAGCAGGGCGGTTACACAGCAATAAATCAAAATGTTTGTTGTTGAAACTGCAAACAATGTAGTAGAAAAGAAAAAAGACAAATTTGTAAAATATTCTCTTTTTTCACCCTGTTGGCAGAAAAGTGATTAAAAACAGATTTTTCTTGCAGTGTGCAATGGGTGTCAGAATCAAACTCTGTGTTTTCAAAGCATTAACAGTTTAAGTGATGTGAGGAATTAATTCAAATATATTAGTCAAAGGGAAAACAAGATGAAAATAATGACAGGGTACGCACACAGCAGCAGCAGCAGCTCTGTAATTTCACCCATACTGTTGGCCACTTAATAAGTCCTCCACTGCAGCATTGGAGTGGATGAGTGGTTCGGTTTTGGCAGCTACAGGCGGTGCTGTGACATGGGGCGAGACAACCATCAGCCCCTCAAACTCACTCTCACCCAAAAAATTTCAAATCAGCCCATGAACTGAACATGGCAGTTTTCCATCAGCCAGTTTAGCTCTCTAATCCCAGGACTAGTGCTGCTTCAGAGTGTAGCCAAAAGCATACTGCATTACCCCAAAGGATGAAAACAGACAGGAATTTGCTCAATGACCTTGCACACATTTATGACTGTTTTCATCCTAGGCTGTGGTAGCTTTTCCTTTTTGAATTGACACCAGTCATGTGTAGTGCGTCAGTAGGTGTAATCATGCACACTGCGTGCCGTCCAGGTAGTTATTAGTATGGAAAAATAAACTTAACCAGATGTTGTCAGGCACACAACATCTCACTGCATGTTCTGTTTTATCATGTTATGGAGTCCAAAAGTCCAAATAGAAATCTTGAAGAGTAGAATGAAATAGAAACTGTTTACACAGGTAGAGGTCACGCTGAGGATCATTTATGGTGCCAGTACCCTCACACATTCCAAGTGAGAGCGAAAGATCAGAGTCAAAATGCTTCTGTTTGTGTAAAAAATTGAAATAATTGATACGACCAAATTCAAAAATTCAGTTTGCGTGACAAAATTCACTTACGTACTAGCTTTCCGGAGCTTTAACTGCATCTGACGGTCAGCAATGAACATAAATTAAAAACAAGATGTTCCTGGTACTCCTGTCGTAAAATGACCTCAACGCATTCCTCCCAAAAGCATTGTAAGGCTAAAAGTTAAGTAATTTCGCATGCTCTTACATATGATCATAGATTAACACCTCCTAATGAAGCGCTCAATGGAACCGTCACTGCTTGAGTTCAGAGTAAGGTAAAGTCTGCCTCGAGCAGCAGCTAAGTCAATCCGAGTTTACTTTCTTAAACCTACTAAATTCTCTTGTGTGGTTGACAACAACCATATGCTTTGTGATTTATGTATTTTTAGTACATAGCACAGCTTACGGACAGTTAAATAAGCAAAGTTACTGTAAGTGTATTCAGCATCCACATCATGCAACATGCACGGAAACATTTAAGAGCATTCATACAAACGCTCATAGACGTTGTTCGTATTTCTGCGCACAAAATGCAGGAAAGAAGTGAGCCGAGCTGAAGGAATGAGCGCAAGAGAAAGCTGGGAGAGAAGCAGTGTGTGTGGGAGCATTTTGGACTCTACACGTGCATACAAAATTTTGGGTAACGGTAAGGCTGTTTGCTGACACTGTAAAATGCAACTGCCTTAGAGTAACATTAACATGACGACACCTGTTAGCTTGTGACCCAGGGGAGGCAGCAGAGGAACTGCAAATGTAGTTTATGATTAGTCTCTGTGGGTAACATTGGAATTAAGTGGAACATTTTATGTGTTAGTTTCAAATGACCCCTAACCGTAATCTCCCCCCACCTATACATGGAGATACAATATATAGCATGTATATATGTGTTGACAGCTGACCAGGAAGCTCATTCCTTTTCTCTCTCTCTAAATGATCCTGACTATAGCCTTTCTCTTCGTCTTCACCGGCCCTCTGCTCACCTCTGATCAAACCTGCTCTGACACACACTCTGTCTGTGGACCAGCGTTTCACCGCCCGTGTGCATGCAGCCGCTCATCACAGCCAATCAAACTAGATGCACGTGTGTGATCCAGATGCCGGCATTTCCTGTGTGTGTGTGTGTGTGTGTGTTTATGCAGGACATGCCCTTTACCCTCTCTACAGCTGTACTGGTGTGTTGTGTAATTGTACTTGTCTGCCTCAAGTCCGCCCTCATATGTTGTTATAAACTCTCCTTGTGTTTCTTTTTTCCTCTCCATCTCGGCCACCTACTGTATAAATCCAGGTGCAGTGAACTACTCATAGGCATTTTTCAATTCAAAATGTTTAAACCAAAACTACCGAGTGATAACACAACAGATTTAAGTGGCTCTCCAGTCTGTAACTCAAGATGTTTCAGTGCACAGGGACAGATTTGTAAGCACAATGAAAAAAATGTTTTTAGAGCCAATCCCTGAGTTTGTGTGCACTGAGCTCAAAATCTGCTCTCACTGTTTATCCTCCAGCTGTTTTCTCAGTGTGAGCACTCAAAGGAAGCCTTACTACTCGCTCAAATGCAGTGACACTATTCGTCTTGTGGCTCAAGACATCGATCGACGCTCATGAGCCCATCCTCACTCGCTCTCAGACCTTGTTTGGTGTTTATAAATCAGCCCCTTTGTGCTTGTTGTAGTGGCAATGGAACAACAAAAAACTGCCACTTGAGGGAATTTGAAGTCCTTTCCAACATGTGTTGGTGCAATAAATGATGTCTGCCATGGCAAGTGCTTTTGATAATTTATTAACATGTTCCAGAAAAAATTTACAAAACACCGGGTGCACTGAAAGAACACGTAAAAACCGAGCTAGTAATATACGGCAAACAAAACGCTAACGGTGAATTAAAACCCGAAAACAGACAAACATAAGTACGCAAGCACGGTTGAAAAACTCTGTGGCATCCTCCATTCTTAATCCCTGAAGCTGTACACCTGTGACTCACCTAAATAGATGATTGATCACGTCATTTTCATACCCGTGCGACCTGTATGACCTGCACATGTTGTGTTTCTCCACTCAATTATCAGGCTGATCCTTTCACTTGTCACCCGTCTATATTTAGTCATGTGTTTAGGGAGAAATCTGATCTGACTACTGCGACAACCTTCATTTATCATCTTTTTATTTGTTTAAAAATATATTTTCTTATAATTAGGATGGAACACCCTTCCTAGAGTACCACGACCCAGACCCCAGATTTCAAGAAAGTAGCTTCTACTCTCATCAACATAATGAACATCTTAAGGATGCTTCTCTCTGCTTGGGGCTGATGTGTTTCTGCATGTTTTCTCATAGTTCGTAGAACTTATTCTTTCTAAATGATCTTTTTTTTATTGAAGTGTCATTGTTTTTTACAATCTTGTTCTGTTTGTGCCACACGTTACAGAATTGACAAAAACGTTTGTTCTTTTTTTAGTTTTAGCCTAGAACGTAAACATAGAGCATATGTAAAATGCTCAAATGTAACGTGGACAGTTGTTGCAAAGAAGAAAAATATGCCTTTATTATTTGAAAAAAGTGTATCACAGCATGTATTAACTTCTTGCTATCTGCCCTCTGATCTTTATAGAAAGGTGCTACAGTTGTGTGCCTTTAATATCTACACTAACTGTAGTCAGGGCAGTGGTGAAAGCCCTTCTCTCAATAATGATTAGCTGGTGATGGATGGGACTGACCTCGACAGAGATAGATGTGGCAGGTGCACACACACACACACGCACCACCTCTTCAGTAATTATCACAATGTCCAGTGTGTTTGTGTGTGGGCGTGGAAAGGAATGTGTGGAGTATGTGTCTCTGTGGGTTTGCAAGTAAAGTTTATATTTTTATAGCACTTGACAAGAGCAGACGTCACAAAGTGCTTCACAATAAAAAATACCAAGAGCAGCAGTTATAAAATACAGGCAACAGGTAATACAAGGTGAGCAGACTAAACCAGAAAATTAAAGTGAATTAAATCACATCTAAATTTGATCCAGATAGCCTACTATACACCAGAAATAAGAAGAATAAATGGGGGCAAATTGTCCAAATCATCATCATCATCATCATCATCATCAGCTGCTGCTTTGGTCAGGTGGACAGTAAATTAAAATGCAATAAATAGGTTTTATACATTCAACTTCAATCATTTGTAGTTAAGGGTGTGGGTTTGGTCACATGATATTTTATTTTAAATATATGCATTTAAATGATGAAAAATGTGTTTATTGTGCTTTTTATTATAATGGCACTGTAGCAAAAACTAGAAATGCTATGTAAATCTCTTTATTGTTGTTAAAATTATCTCTAGTTTCCTTAAGGACAGTAAAATGACATCATTTAGAGAGAATGTATCAAGAAAATCCATGTGAAAACTATAAAAGGGAGGGACAACAATAGGATTTTGTAAAGCCCCCCCATGCACAGTGGAAATGACGCTCTTGTTTACAGTGTGTGTGTCTGGTTTTAGCCTGACTGCGACTGTTTATTTTCAGTGCTTTCATCATGGTTTAGTTGTGACATTTCTTAAACATATGGCTCTTCTCTTCCTCTGTGATGATGATGTGATGATGAATGCTCTCTGTCATATATCTTCACTTATTTACTGGAGGCAGAGTATACAAGAGATATACTCCGATCAGCCGTAACTTTATGACCACTGACAGGTGAAGTGAAGAACATTGATTATCTGGTTACCATGGCACTTGTCAGTGGGGGGGATATATGAGGCAGCAAGTGAACATTTTGTCCTCCAAGTTGATGTGTTGAAGCAGGACAAATGGGCAAGCGGAAGGATGTGAGCGACTTTGATAAGGGCCAAACTGTGATGGCTAGACGACTGGGTCAGAGCATCTCCAACACTGCAGCTCTTGTGGGGTGTTCCCGGTCTGCAGTGGTCAGTAGCTATCAACAGTGGTCCAAGGAAGGAAAACCACTGAACCAGCGACAGGGTCATGGCTGCGCGTGGGGAGTGAAGGCTGGCCCGTGTGGTCCGATCCAACAGAAGAGCTTCTGTAGCTCAAACTGCTGAAAAAGTGAATGCTGGTTCTGATAGAACACACAGAGCATCACAGTTTGTTGCATATTTGGCTGCAAAGCTGCAGACCGGTCAGGGTGCCCATGTTGTCATCATGTTACGGCTGATCTGTGTATAAGTTGGCTATTTTCAGCTAGCCTTGCCATATACTCTTTATAGTTCTGTCTTTGGCAGATATAGTTCTAGAGGGATGAGATATTTGTCAAACAAATTACACTGCAGCCTCTCTCTCGCTCTCTCCTCTTTATTAAATACCAAATCAATTATAAATGCAATGAAAGTGGTTTTACATCGGATAGCTAACAATCCCTAGAGCCTAATCCCTGTGATAAAAATCTAATTTACTTCCAGGTCATACTGATATGAGGGGAACCAAGCAATCATTTGTTAATGTACCTCATTGCCTGATCTAATGCAGGCCATTCGATATGGTTTGATATGTCTAGGCCTATTAGTTCCAGTAAGGATGATAGAGCCAGATAGGAATTGGAATTAATACAAATAAATCGAATTCAATACAGCGATGCTTTCAGCCTACAGACCGAAACCTCTTCATAGGTATCGTTCCACTCATACGACCACTACGGTGATCTTCAACTCTATATATACAGCTACTGGGGTGGGGGTGATATCTAACCACATCAAGTATGGTGAGTGATTATTTTGGGTATTTGCAAGGTCCACTTATTTCTACTGGTTTTCTGTGTGTGCAGTTGTGTTATATCTCAACCTTTTAAAAACATTTACAGACACAGACAAGATTAAATGATTCAGGCAATGCGTCATCATATTTGCACTATTTAATTTTTAATCCACAAGGAAATTCAGACCAGACTCCTGTCTGAGCACAAGAAAGACTAAAGACAAACAAGTTCATATTGGGAGTGTGCAGTGTAGCAGTACTGTTGCAGTATAATAGTCTAAATTTTAATTGTAATATTAGGCATCACATTTTTCCTACAAAGATTCCCAGGAATCATCAGTTTCATGATCAAAAATGTATTCATAAATAATTATGTTTAATATTTAACAAAGCAAGTGTTTCAGCACCTACTGTCTTATATATGAAGAGTTAAACTGTGGACTTTATCGATACAAATCAAGTAACATTTCCACATGTAGTATGTCTTTTTCACCGTCAATCATTATTCTCTTCATTGCCTTGCTATATTATCTACTCTTCCAACCTGTATTATGGACGATACGCATAGAAAAATACAATGACGAATGACATGTAAGAAAAGGCTTCTTTCATTGCACTCTTTTTCGCCGTCTCCGCTGAGAACTACACTTGACTGTAATGTGTCAAAAGACCTGATAATGAGGTTTGTGCTAAGCTTAATGTAGCATTTTTCTTCTTTGAGTGTTAATTCATAGTGCTCATGTCTATACGCTAAATATGTACCTGGAACCAGTTGCCAGCTTAGCTTAGTACAAAGACTGTAAATAGGGGGAAACAGCTAACCTGGCTCCATCCAAAGGCATCAAAATCCACCTAAAAGCAACTAAAGCGCACTAATTAACATGTGAATGTCATGTGCAGTGTAAAGTGTAAAATTGCCATTTCTCCGTTATTATGACCTGTTTACTAGGTTTAAATCCTTACCATATACAGTACCCTGCAAGGTGCCAGTATCTGAATAAACAGTACAGTAATGTATAATATATTCGCATTATGTATCTCACATTCTTTGTCTTTAAATACATTTGCTTAGACAGCAACACTTCACTAAACAATTAAAGACACCTTGAACATAGCAGTTGTGGTAAAAGCGCTGTCCTATTTCTCACACGTAATTTACACCTTGACATCGGAGCAGTGGGCACATTGAAAGAGGGGTTACATCACTGGGTAGCACATTACAAGATGCAGTTTGTTTGCCAGTACTGCTTCCTGGTTTAGACAAGGTGAGATACATTTAAGATCAGGAAGATAAAAACAAAGTATCTCTTTCTTTTCTCCTGCCTCTTCAGTGAGCAGTATAGTTCAAGAGGGAAATCTGAAAATAATATATTCTGGCAAACAGCTGTACTGTTTCTTTGAATTTGTTCTGATGCTCCTCTGAACTATTGGTAACAAGCAGCAGCAGCATATTCAGGTGTTTTAAGTCATATCAAATACGCATCAGCAGTATATTTTGTCATCAGGTTTGCTTTCTTTTGCTATTGCTGCCTTTTCATTTTTTACCACATTCTTATGTAGGCAGTTGAGGTGAGCTGAGTTGAGGCAGCTACAGCTACGCAGCCCCATATGCAACAAACTGTGATGCTCTGTGTGTTCTGACACCTTTCTATCAGAATCAGCATTAACATTTTCAGCAGTTTGAGCTACAGTAGTTCTTCTGTTGGATCGGACCACACGGGCCAGCCTTCACGCCCCACGCGCATCAGTGAGCCTTGGCCACCCATGACCCTGTCGCTGGTTCACCGGTTTTCCTTCCTTGGACCACTTTTGGTAGCTACTGACCACTGCAGACCGGGAACACCCCACAAGAGCTGCAGTGTTGGAGATGCTCTGACCGAGTCGTCTAGCCGTCACGGTTTGGCCCTTGTCAAAGTCGCTCACATCCTTCAGCTTGCTCATTTGTCCTGCTTCAACACATTAACTTGGAGGACAAAATGTTCACTTGCTGCCTCATATATCCCCCCCCGACAGGTGCCATTGCAACGGGATAATCAGTGTTCTTCACTTCACCTGTCAGTGATCATGAAGTTATGGCTGACCGGTGTATGTTTTAACCCTTTCTGTGTAATACTGACTTGCCAATGTGACAATTGAATGTTGCACACATTCCAAACCTGTTGAACCTGTTAGTTTAGTTCTTGTGTAGTAGTACAGGGCAGGACACACAGGCTAACACTTGCTGCTCAGGCATGTTGTCTTTCAACTCTCCCTGTGACAAAGCAGAATTAATTGTAGACCTCTGAACTGCTTCCATCCAGCATCTGTGATTCTGTCTCTGTTTATTATTGTCTTTTTAACAAGTAAATAGTTTTTGTATGAACAACATATCATTAGCTGTAAACCTGCTTAATCTATGCTAACTCTCTGTTAGCCAACATCACCTTAGTGAGTCAGAAGGGCCTGACATCAGTCAATGGTGATTGGTTAGAGCTAAACTGAACTGAAAACGGCTAACATGAAGCTAGTGTCAGACTAAATAGTAGCGCGGTAACGAAAAGGCAATTAAGCCTCTTTAGGCTAAAACACATTATTGAAATTCTCACTCTTTGCACAACTGCGATTGTCTGGCGCCACCTTTAGCCATTAAAAACCCTGCACCAGCTGATGCACGCACTTTTTGCTGTGTGCGTGTTTGTGTTTGTATGTCTCTGATCCTGCGCACAACCAGGTAGCTCCAAGCTGTATTCAAATTCAGTAGCTTATTTATGCTGCTGAATTTATAGAGGCAGTGACATATTGCAGTGAAGCACGCTCTGGGCTTTAATAATAACACTAAGAGTACCTGGGAGGGAGACAGCGGCTTGTTAAGCTTTTCACATTATTATTACAAAATTATTATTTTTGCATTTTATGTTTCTGTTGATGTTTATTATTATGTGTTCTGATGTATTGTAAAGCACTTTGTAACCGAAGTTAAAAAAGCTGCTATATAAATAAAGTTTTACTTACTTACATAGCTGTCATACACAGAGGATCGTGTGTGTGTGTGTGTGTGTGTGTGTGTGTGTGTGTGTGTGTGTGTGTGTGTTGCAATAAAGTTAGACAAGAAGGGAGAGATTAAGGGGATAAATTGCTCATTTTGAGATTTCTTTGAGGGAAATCCTTCATCTACTGCTCTCTCTGTCTCTCTGTTTGATTATGTGAATACTTTCAGGGATCTTGTTAGTTCTAAGTGAAATTCACCCCCCTGGGCCTCTAGCTGTCTGATTAGGTCTACAGACAGCAGAGGTGGAGGAAAACATTAATTTGTGTGTATGTGAGTGTGAGTGACAGCGCTAGAGGTAAAACTGTAATACTATGTAATGATGGCAGCTGATCCACTGCTTCTGGTGTTCCTCTCCGTTAATTCATCAGACATGCACAGCTCGGAAGGCAGAGAAAGAGTAAGAATGACTCACTTTCATCCAGCTCATTGGTATCCAACAATGATAAACAGCCAATATATAGTGCATATATATATCTATATCTATATATATATGTAGATATATATATATATATATATCAGTAGTTCACTAGCTTTGTTGTCATTTGTTTGTTGTCTCAAATAGCACATGGTAACCAGCTGTAAAAGAAAAAAGTGGACTTGGTAGGTAAAATCACTGGCCTTGCTTAGCATGTGAACAGACGACCTTCAGGGGTGAATTGTGAGTTTCCACATCACTGTGGCCAGTGGATGGAAAAATGAGTTTGACATTTTGTTGTTGCTTCCATTGAGTTATGTCAAAGGGAAACTGGTTGATTGTTGGTAGGTACTGCATACCTGTTGAGTGAATATTGAGACCACAATCAGTTAATTGCTCGCAGTACATCATTCCTGTGAAGTTAATGCAGCTGCACTGTGTAAAGACTTTAGCCCAGAGACAGCACTGCAACTGGACATTTCAGCCATAATGAGACTCTTTAAACATACATGAGGATAATGCCACCATTATCCACAGTCAAAAGACTTGGATATTAATACCAAGGCTGGATTACCAAGTGGGGAAAGTGGGCACCTGCCCCATTAAAATGCAATATAAGGCCAGTCATTCATCACCTAATTTTGTGGCCCTGATCTTGTAGATGAACTTGTGTCATTTTTTTTAAAAGCAACAGTTTGACATTCTGGCAAATATGATTACTGGTATTTGCTCTCTAGCGGAAAGTTGGGCGAGAAGATTGATGCACTCTCATGTCTCTATCGTAAATATGGAGCTGCAGCCAGTTAGCTTAGCACAAAGAGTGGAAACAGGGGGGAACAGCTATCCTGGCTCTGTATCAAAATCCACGTATCAGCACCTCTTAAGCTGACTAATTAACTAATTATATCTTGTCTGGTAGGTATTTGGATACCTTTGTCTGTGCTAGGTTGTAGCTGTAGCCTGTAGCCTGTAGTATTTAATTGACAGATTTAATGGTATCAGTTTTCTCATCTGACGCCACCAAAAAGCAAATGAGCTTATTTCCCAATATGTTGAACTATTCCTTTTAAGACCTTCTTCTAAGAACCAATTTAGGTCATATTTGGGCCACATGTTTTATGAAATTGCTTTAAACTAATTAGTATCAGTCCAGCTGCTCTTTCTTCAAGCACAGTCAGATTGTTGTATGTGCATTCTCCATCATAAACTACATCTCTTTTGATAGCTTGGCTGGCACTACAGACAGACTGCAGGACGTTTTATCAAGAAGCGGCGGCGGGGGGATCTTTGCTTCTTAAGGGAACAATCATTCAGAGGGAACATGCCACAAATAAAGAATACACAGTTTCCATAGACATTCAAAGGAACATTACATTCTGCTGATTTATTCAAAACTGAGACAACAGAAAGACATATTAGTAGAATGAAAACACGTTCCTATTAGAGCACAAGCAGGAGATCAAATGAATCAAACAGGGTCAGGGTATACTGATATTTGTGACCTGGCCACTAATTCTACAGCAGCAATAGTGCAAATAGATGCATATATTAAAAGAAGGTATAGTAGAAGGGGGTTTTATTATAGAACAATTACAACCTCAATCACAGACACACTCATTTTAAACCTATTTACCCGCAGAAAATAAGGACACGGTGTGTGCAGACAGAAACGGATTATTTTTCATTATATTTGATTTCACAGCTGATTTTAGTTTAAATCATTTTTACTATCACTACAGTGACAAAAGCATTCCGAGGACTGCATTCTTTATTTCACTTGCAACATTTGGCAAGCAGCGCCTTAGTGTGCAACTCAACATAAATGCTTTAGCCACAGGACCAACAGCACAAAATGTCATTTTCTAATTCTTAAAGAAAGGCTGACCTGGAGCAGAGGCAGCATCAGGAGAGGAGGACACGTGATTCTTCTTTTCATGGACTTTGACGGCTTCAAGTGTCATCTGGAAGGAGGAAGCTTCTCTGCACAAATACAAACACATGTGGCATTATGCTTTAAACACGCAGTACACTGGGTACAAGGGGGAGGAGAGGGAAGCACAAGCTGCTCAACTTTTAAAGTGTATATAGATGAAATGTATTGTTGATGATGTTACTTTTCAATGCATAAAGTGGGAACATGCCCTGATTTTCCGACTGGGGAGATTAAGATGCAAAGTTCTGAAAAAGTGCTAGACAGACTCACCCAAACTTTTCTGAGTGTGAACATCAAATAGACCAAGTTCGTACAGGAAGGGCTGAAATGTGTGGGTTTTTTAAATATGCATAAAACCTGTGTAACTTTACAGAATCTAAATTGAGCTGTCAGAGAGGTGGGAAGAGAAACAGATCTCTCTTTCTCGCTCTCTCTCTCTCTGTCCTCTACTACTCTATGAACTGAGATGATTCACAATAAAAAAAAGTGTTTAAAAGTCAAGGAAGTGGGTGTTTTGATGTTAGATCGGGTGATCGGGTTGTCAAAATATATTTTCAGATCAAAAGGCCAAAGATGAAGATTTCCTTCCGTGTGAATCATCGGTGAGAAATTGACGATGGTGAGAGAGGACAGCGGCAGAGAAGGATGCCGGTTCATTTGTGAACATCAGATCTGGCTGCCTAATTAGTCTCAGCCTGTTACAGAAAACATCTGCCTGCCTCTTCCCTGTTTGTCACTTTCAAAGTGGAAGACATCATAGGCTGCAATGCGTGAACAATTTCAGGAGCCTGGACCATCCATGACTCAACTATCTGCTCTCCATGAATCTGATGCCAGAGAAGCTGCTACAGACCAGGGGGAGCTCATTATTTATGAGGCAGTTAAGGCAAAATTAGAGCATTTACTGCTTTACTTTAGTTTCATTTTAATTCGGTTTTATTGATAACTTTGGTCTTCTTTTCATAGCCGTGGCCATCATTGCGATCTGTTATGGCAATACTGAACATAGTCATTTCTGAGATGTGGGCAACATCTCTACAATGAAGTTAAAGCAACAAACACAAGCAGTCAGACAAACGGGCTGTTAACAAGCCAAACGTTTAGCCTGATTTTTTTATTTGGAAAGTGAAAAGTGAACCAGTTTGACCACTGTTACAATGTTATTTTATTGATTTTAGGAAGTGCCATAATGGTCACATTTCAGTAGGAAATAGCTTTTGGAAAAGATGTTTGTTGTCAGACCTTTCTCCAGCCAGTCGCCCTGAACAGAGCTGGCAGAGGGCAGACTTAAGGGAAAATGCTAACAAAAACAAAAGAGCTGTAACATAAAGTCACTTATGATGAGATTCCTAAAATGTGTTTGCATGAATATACAAGAAAGGTGCAATGACATATTTTGTATACAGTCAGTCAAGTTAGCAAGTCTGCCAAAAATTGACTGACACAGATGGATACAGATAGAAGTGGTTGTCAAAACTACGAGTTGTAATAAACCAGAATTCCAGAGTTTGGAATTTGTTAGATGGACAATGCATACACAGGAAATAATCCAAAATGCAAGTCTGTAGGAAGGAGGAGGCTGATGTTGACATACCCAACAAGTTACTCATGAGGCGAAAGTGTGAAAGTAAAAAGAACCGAAAGCAAACTACAGTCTGAACTGATGCGCACCTTCAGTTCTCGTTTCCTTAACTGGCACAAACACCAGCAGAGCGCATGGACATTTATTATTCACGTGTATATTACTATACTCGCACGTGGGGTGGGAGTATTGGAACATTGTGCTGTTGCCTTGGGACTGGAAAGCAGAAGGAACTAGATGTCACGGTATTTGAAAATCATCTGAAAGTCATCATATACTGTATGCTGCTGTTATATATTGGCTTTTTTTTTTTTACAAATTGGAGCTAAATTATCACAGGTAGATGAGGTCCAGTGTGGAAGCCTCAGCATGGTTCAATAGCATATTCAAATTGTGGCCTATCTTATTAGAGTTGCTAATACGTTCTTTAGGCAGAAGCTGTGTATTAGTCGGCAGGGAAAATAATTACTCCAGATTGGAATGGGATTTGGAGTGAAAGTGACAGGATTGTCAACGAGATAATAATTCAGGACAGTGCAAGAGGGGAAGCAAATGTCCCTCCCTTTGTAACTCTTTAGTTTCAATACGCTTACTTCCTGTCACAGAGGAGCAAACGGTCTGCTGCAGAGGCCACGACTGAAACTTTTCAAAACGCCCCCAATCTGCTTCGTCAAGGCATCATAAAGCATAAAGAAATTAGCATTTCTTTCTTGCTTGCTTACTCTGCCAACCCCTGCTGCTGCATGTATTACTGTGGGATGCTGCCGAGCAACATGTTAGAAATTCAGGAGAAAAACAAGTTCTGACTTAATTGAATAGTGCAATACAGATAACAGATACATTTTTATTCACGCTTATTTGTCGTTGCTGTTGGTTTCTGTTCTGGATTGTAAATCAACTATTCCCATTACAAATGCACGCTGCAACTAAAAATCCCAATTTGTGATTTATGGGGAGACTGGAATAAGATCAATTTGTAAGTACTCCCAGCTTTAACAAGTCATCTTTTCTAATCCGCTTTTCTTTCAGTTTTGATGATAGTGATCTGCCATGTTCTGCCAGGTTTAAAGTTCCAAGCTCACACATGTATATAAGGTTCTTGGAAAAAAGATTGAGCTGCAGAGAAAGTCACCCTATCCCACTGAAATATTGATCAGCTGTCATGAGTAAGACTTTCTAAAATACAGGAAAAATGTTTTAAAGGACTTGCACAATGTTCACATGACACCACTTCTATTTGTCAAATTCATCTCTTTGTGTTCTTGAAAACTGGCTCTCAATCGAACCGCTCTGTGAAGTGTCATCCATTTCCCCTGCCTCATCTATATTTAGACCCTCATTTCATCTGACTTGAGTCTCGTCATCTCCTGCACACCTCTCTCTGTAGTCACGATTAATATGTATTTAGTACCTGAATCTTTCATCTGTGTTTCCATATTTGCTTTCATTTCATACTAATCCCCCGCGTAACAACTTGAGCTCTCATCTTGTGCTTGTTTCTGTTTATTTCAGAGCATCGCAACATGCATAACCACAGACACTGTTGCTTGTAATCATATCTGGAACTTTTCCAAGTTGTAGCTCGCAGTATAATGCAGCAGCAGCAGGTCTACAGCTGTCAAACTACACTGAACATGTGTATGTGCATACATCTGCCAAGATATTGAATATTATGCAAATATGGGTTTTGAGGCATTCAAGAGGGCAGTGTGGTGAAGGCATTAAGTGTGGGTCCGAAGAGTCAGGAGTCACGTCTGTGTAGCTCTAAATCTAGAACTGCCTCTCACATCTATGCTTGTTCTGACGTGTTTTTTCCTG
This sequence comes from Gadopsis marmoratus, assembly GCA_036023855.1. Lineage (NCBI taxonomy): Eukaryota > Metazoa > Chordata > Actinopteri > Centrarchiformes > Percichthyidae > Gadopsis > Gadopsis marmoratus. The sequence goes on from JAVQJF010056520.1 coordinate 21,129, forward strand.
TCAGCATAAACAAATGAAAAAGAATCCAAATAGAGCAATTCTACCATTAATGAGATCCTAATGCAACACCCTTTGTCTTGCTGTAGAGCTAAGAGTTAAGATTCTTATGCTTGTTGGAAGATGATGATGAGGATGATGATGAGAGAGCAAAAACATACTATAAATAGATAGATAGTCCAATTCCATCTCACACACAAACACACATAAAGTGCACGGAGCCCCCTCAAGCAAGATGCTGGATGGGCTTGTACACAGAGAGGAGTGCATTCTGGGAGACGCCCCACAGAGAGGGGAGAGGAAACCGCATGTGCCAGGTCAAACGTCACCCACTGTCTGCTTGCAATGTGTTAGTCTTTTTCTTGTATATTTTTTAGCCAAACAAGTTGACAAATAGCATGTTTGTTTGTGCAGAAGCAGCCTTAATGCATGGGTCAAGTCGGGTCAAGTTTATTTAGCCCAGTATCTCATACTGTGCAGTGTATCAGAGGGAGTTACTCCAAAACTCTGCCAACAAAAGCTTGTGAGAGGCAGTTCAGTTCAGAGACGGTTCGCAGACAATGAGGTCAAAACCCAAAGAGTGTTATGATAGGTCCAGTTCTAATATAAAATATTAAGGCGTCAGAAAAACAAGGTGTAAGGAATGTGAAATGTCTCTGAATAAGTGCAATATCAGCTCTTCAACTCCACGGTGCCAGGCGGTGCCTGCCTCTAACCTCTTCATCTTCCAGCCTGCGAGTGCGTATGTAGTCTGAGGGAGAAAACCCTGTCTCCTAGAAAGCATGTCCGATACTGCTCATTTGCAACAGGAAATGTACAGTAATGCCACCAGAATTATGTTATTCTATCACCATAATGAGGACATTTTGTTAATTCATATACAGTATCTCACATAGGGGTGGGGTTAGATAGCATTCGATCAAATCCACTCATCATTTTCATAATTAGAGAGACACTAAAGTTATAAATAGCTGAAACTTAAGCATTCAGCTTTGTAATCACATGATGTTGGCCAGAAACACTACAGTTTTTAGCCACTAAAGTCATTTAGTCATTCAACATAATTGGCAAAGCCAATTAGTATTAAAAAAATGGAATTCTGCAGAGAAAAGGAGGAGGGAGGAGGAGGTAGTGGGACACTTTTCAGACAGTGTCAGACCAAACGTCAACATCCTGACATGCCGAGATAACATCAGATTGAAAGGTGGACGCACTGCATTATTTTTAGTTTCAGCTCCAAATCGATACGTGGTTGCAGGAGGAAATGGGAACATTTTCAGTCAATCATGACCTTTCCTACAGATTAATCATGTACTGCCTCTCAGTGAGAGTGGTGGGAGCCTGGTACATTACATTGATTTGACAAGGAGAGACACATGTTTAAGTGATGGGAAAAGGCGACTCTTGTTGAGGAAAAATAACACTTTGTTACAGACTGTTTGTTTATTTTATAACACAAATGTGTTTTTCCATTTGACTACTGATAGATAAATGTTCAGTTTCCACACAACCAGGAGCCACAGATATCTACTGTTGCTACACGTACTGGATCACTTTGGTTTAGTTTCAAGACAACCTAATGGAAAGCTTTTGACCACGATGCTGATGCCTTCCCATATCTTGTACTGGCAGGAATGTCCTTGTATATATAAGTGTGATAAGATAGTTGGCAAACCAAAATTAAAGTGGTTTAGATGGGCAACACTGCTCCACATTTAGTAAGAAAATGTTCCGTTAAAAAGGCAGTGCTGTCTTAATGTTTATCCTGCAGATTGTTGATCTATAAACATGTGCAATACGCCAAAATTTATGAAAAAGTAATGCGCCTTTGCTTGTCTGAAATGTTTCATTACGAATTATCCTCCGTAATATGGGGTATTAATTTCACAGTATTTTCAGATTTCAGTCTAAACTCCCTAAATTGTTTGAAATGGTTGTGGTCATCATTGTTCATGGTCACTTTCCCATCCAGCAGAATAGATTTCAGTCCTGTGATTACAAAGTCACTAAACACTATCTTTCACTGTGCTTTTGTTTTGGTGCAGAGTTGATACCCGTATTGAAGTGCACACACTGTTATCATTATGTAATTCCTTGCGTCCTTCCAACCGGGCCATCATTAGCATGCTTCAATTAGCCCACTCACGAGGACTGGATTTATTATGTGACAACGCAGCCCTGCAGCCATCTGAGATCTGTTTTTTTTTTATCGTTTTTACATTTATTATGAATACTTATTCTGAATACAATTTAGTTTCATTGAATGATTGTAATGATGGCTGTTCTGCACATGTACACTACAAAATTATTTTGTAACTGTTAATTAATAATGATTGTTTTCGGAGTAAAAGATGTATATGGTTTCCTAGCTTTAGTGGCACCAAGCATGTGGTCAGCCCTAATTTAATCTTTAAGCAAGTTTGCATTCAAAAGGCATGCAGGACTATCATTTACTCAAGATGGGATTTGTCAGGAATGATTGATTGGTCAGCAGTGTTGAGGCCCCCATTGTAATTTACTAAATCAGGTACTGATAACAGATAACATGCAGGTTACTTATGTATATATTGTAAATGTATTATATTTAATTTGCCTGTATCTTGTTCATTGTTTCTTGATGTGAATTTAAATAGTCAAAGTAAGCACTGCTAAAAGCAAGCAGTTTATGTATGCAAGTTGATGACAGTGGATTAATGTTTTAAAATCAATGCAACAGCCTTGAAATGTTAAAACAGACAGGGATCAAACTCTCACTCAGCATCACACTTACTACAGGGTGTTTTTTTAGAGGTGGGGGACCAAAACTACTAACCAGTTGCTTTTACCAGTGAGAAATAGTGGTAATGAAAATGATATAGACTCTTGTTAACAGGCCCCAACATGTCTCCAAATGAGCCCACAAAACTGCTGTCTGGAACGACACATAGACGTTTTTGAACATCATTACAAATCACTGTTAAAATTAGTTTCATGGTGTGATGTGTTCTGAGGTTTAGGCACAAAAATGTCTTGGTTAGGTTAAGGTGAAGGGACCTTTTGTTGTTTGTTGATCCATCCATCCTCCCCGACCTCTTCCCTATACCGACTTTGTCGCTCCGTAGTAGTCACCTGACTTTGTCACTATATGTAAACTTCATCATTTTAGGGCACTTGCTTACTGTAAATAACTGATCCTGTTAGTTATATTTGGGAGGACAGTCTTGTCCCTACGCACAAGATCAGGCATCAGGATGGATAGTTTGTTTGAACAGAGAAGATAGATACAGCGTCTGCTCATGGAATAACCCGTTTTGCAGGGTGAGACGAGGACATAGAGAACATCGCCCTAAGCAGGAAAGCAAAACTTGTCGTTTGTTCAATCACTTCAGTTAATTTATGCTTATGAAGCTGTGGCAATCAAATTGGACACACGATTTGCAGTGCAATGCCAACATCCAGTGTCAACATAGGAAGTAGGGTGTGTGCCCTTTCCATAATCAATCAAGGAGTCGTAGTTGCCTAAATCTAACCAAAGCTTAGCCACAGCAGCCACAGATCAGAAAACCGTCATATGGACAGCTGGCAGGGAGTCACAAACAACCTGTATTATCATTTAAGTCTGACAATTTGTTAGAAAGATATATTTGCATGACAAAAATCTGATCTGCAGAAGGAAAAAATGCAGTTCTCTCTCTTTCTCTCTCTCTCTCTCTCTCTCTCTCTCCGGGGGTTCCTTTATGTCTGTTGCTTTCACAAACATACACACTTGATCTTGATCTTTGATCGCAGTGTTTGATCGGAGTTGTGTAGATAAACCTTTTTATCTGCTCTCCGCACAGCAGGAGTCGGATTCTTTGCAGGAACATAAACAAGTTATTTTTTAAAATATTTTTATAAACCTCCACGTTATAC